>JABASH010006026.1:0-11179 GCA_019776445.1 Tomocerus maximus
AATATAAAGAATTCTTTACTATAATTCAAGGAATGGGTCTATTATGTCCTTTAGACTGTTTGTATCACACTACTTGACACAAAATGGAACTATTTTTAAGAACTTTTAATGGTTTACTTAACCCAATTATTTCCGGGCGAGAATGCTTTTTTAAAGTTTTCTAACAAAAATGCAACTCCTCCGAGACCACTTGAACTATAGAGTCTATAGTATAGACAAGTCTGACGAAAACGTCAAACGTATTCAAATCTTTGATTTAAGATATGAATATTTGGATGTTTTTGAGAAAGTTAACTAAAATTAAGATGACGGGCATGATAAAAAGCAATTTCTGACTTTTGCTCTTTAACTTTCTTGAAACTTCAAAGGGCACAAAATTCCAGTTTCATAGTTACGAATAATTTCTTTGTAAATTGTGAAAATACAAGATTTCCGAAGAACCTGCTTAATATTGGATGTTTGTGACGGATACATAATATGTCCAGGTATGACTGTCTTTGAATAGAGAATTTTATAATGTCCACCTGAGAATTGGGGAAAACATTCAACAGGAAATAAGTAGCCTCATTGGGTATGTAGCACGAGTGGATATTTACATTCATAGTTCATAGAGAGAAGATGAGAAAAGGGAATGTAAAGCAATTTCAATAATGACTGAATGATGTCTGTATATATATCAAACAGATGTACATGTTCACTTGAATGGTTTTTCAGCGATAGTCGAGTGAGTGCACGGCTGAAGTAGAAAACACTCGACATACGTCAAACGTGGCCATGTCCTGGAACACAAATGGAATGCACACTTGAAATGATTGAGATGAGACGACGGAGCAAAGGCAAAGAACACTATGCTAACCAATAACTGATAAAGAACTCCAGAACTTTCCCCAAAATTCCAAACTGGAGCGAGGAAACTTTCTCTTCCTTCCTTCCATTTTCTCATTTGTTATCATTATACTCGCCATAGAAAGTAAAAACCCATTAAAATCAATATCGTCACAACTTTCTACACTATACCAGCAACTAAAGTTATTAATATCAATATTACACAATAATGCATTATGAAATGTAAATTTAGATATAGCCTGGTATCAAGATGGAAGAGCACACTCAGGAAGTACAATATTTGCTTAAGTTACTACATTTCAATAAGCCATGATATTATAACAGCAAAATTCCTTTATTTATTATAACTACCGCTATAAGCTATCTTTTTTTCAAAAGTCATCTTCTATTGTAAACTGCAAAATTCATAAATACTGAACCCTTTAGAATAATTTACAATGCTGTATACACTTTCGAAACATCTTGCTGGGAGATATTAGTACAACGTACAACTATACAGTACAAAGCTACGACGGAGAAATATTGATTTGATAATCGCAGTTTGGCTTCACTTTTTCATTCTTTGACTAATTTTGGAGTACTGATTTCAATAATGAACCAATTCTTGTATTGAAACCTTAAATTTTACAGATACGCGGAGCTGAGAAGAACAGAGTTCACTCAACTGCATAGAATGGATATTCTACGCTCGCAGTGCTTGATTCATTCCGGTGGTTATTTATGTGGTTCATAAAACCGAGAAATGCCAGTCATGCAGAATATAAACTACAAAAATAACCACTTGAATGCATCAAGTAAAACAAATGACATTCTGCAAACTTCTTTCGGTTTTATCTACAAAAATTTGGAGACAGACTTTGTGACTATATTCAGCAATGAATTTGCTTACTATTGAAATCAATGCCCCAAAATTAGTCAAAAAATGGAAACTCCGAATTTTTACAACGTTCTCTTACATGATTAGTTTCTTAAATTATTAATTTTGCATTCAAATAAATTATACCATAAAAACAACAGAAATAATTCATCGATTCTTACGAGTTTTATGACTTATGACCAGGGTATGGATATTTATTTATTTAAAACGCCAAAATATTTACATGTGTCAGGCTTAAATACATTGAGAGAAATATTTGCTAACCCTACTGTAGGTTGTAGGCTTAAATACATTGGAGAAATAAATGTTCTAAAATCATGAAATATTTATTTTAAAAACATTTTTTTGAGTCTATATACGAAGTCTCAAGGCTTTCAGATTAACCGTTATAAATGTTTTTTATCATAATAAATAAATGTCCTAGCCCTGCTTATGAGTGATAATTATGTTTTCCTGTGTAGTTGTTTGAATGCAGATAATAATGGAAATGGAGAAATGACGTCAAGGAGTTTGTTGGGGGAAAATGATTAAGAGAGAAATGTTGAGTGGTATTGTGTATGCGTCGTTGTGCTAAATGGTGGGTGTCTACGCAAAGAGCACAATGTATGTCTTTTTTCAGGTGCTAAGCTAATGCATTGAGGATGTAAGTAGGTCAAGAGGAAAAACATTTATAAATAATATGTAAAAGTGCAGGAGCTTTTGTGGAAAAGTAAATACGGGCAGCGGTCGTTGGTTCGGTGGTTAAGCATATGACAGCAACTCCTCCCTGAAGTCAGAGAGCATAACCGAGGAAGGCAAGAAGGAAGACAAACGATGGGCATTAAGAAGTCCCTTGCATGATGTACTTTCACACTGCCACTTTCTACCCGGCTTTGCTAAACCGCAACGTATTTCATGCTCTATATAATATTCTAAATCACACATGCCAAGTCAGTGCCACCCAAAAGCTAAAAGCATAAAATATTATAAGGCAACACTAACGTATTAATTACAATCCGGACTATTCTCGATGTTATTATTTAATTGCATCATTACATAATAACACTTTTCTAGATATGCTTCCTAATTTAGTAATAACAAAATACAGTTTATCCAAACTTTCTCTTTCCTTATTCCCAATTTAAAAAAAGTAAATCTCATTAGTCTCACCAATTTGGGAATATGTAAAAGCTAGGTAAAAATGGCATTTAATTTATATAATTGCGTACGTTTTTATGGAATTTTGGCATAACGAAAGAGAAAAATAATATTGTGGTAGCCTGTAGATTCATTCTGTAGTATTGATTTGGAATGCACGAACTAACATAAATACCTTAATAAACAAAATACTCTAAAATATCGAATAAATTATTTATTTTCTTGCCATTGTTGTAAACAATTTTAGGTAGCAATATCATTGGGTAGTGCCTACCTTGTCTTGATGGTGTTAGGACAATATATCGACAATATATGTATGTTTAGTTATATTAGATTAGGTTAGGTTTTTAAGCCCATTCGATCAAATGGCTTTCGATATATTGACCTACAACCGCCTTGATAGTCTCCAACTCGTATTATGACCGCCGACCGCCCCAGGTAAAGATGAATTTACTATTTACTTACCAAATATTTAGCATAAGAACCTAAAACTTGTGCAGATGGTGTAAATATTAAGAGGTAATATTATAGTCGTGTCTATTTATTCATCTCTAAAGATATACGGAATAGTATTTGTTGACAGCGCAGTATTTCCAGGTACGTTTGGTCATTGCATTGCAACTTTCTCATGAATAGCACATTTGCGGGTAAACGGGGACAAGAAACAGAAATAAACTTATGCTACTTTCACCCGTTTACCTCCCAGCTCTGTCCTACTTCTTCACGGACTGCTTTCCTCCTATATTCAACTTCTATCTTTCATCTAGAAATAAATGGGTACCGTTTTATTGGACAGTATTTTATATAAATAAGAGAATATTATTTTTAGTCCGATAAACAAAATCTCATTAATAAATTCAAATACAAAAATTAACATTTTATTTTTTGGAGTAGTTAATTGCAGAAATAAACTACAAACTGCATCTTTCATCTAAGAGAAAGTTTTTCTCAAACATTTTAAAGAAATACAGAAATCAGTTTTTTTATTTCTTTTACATTTCAGGGTTTAAAACGGGGAAATTTCGGTTGAAAGAAAAACAATCGGGAAAAATTGTAATGGAAAGAAACTCAGTCGGAGGGAAATTGTACTTGAAGGGAAATCAGTCGGTGTCGGAGAGAAATCGGGTTTGGGAGACGTATGTGGACCAGGTACATTAAAGAGGACATTAAAGAAGTAGCTAAGTATGTAGAGCAGACGTTTGTGTGTGGCAGAAAGCGAGAGTCGACGGGGAGATGTTGAATGGGAAGTGGAATTGCCCAGCCGTCTCCCTCATCCTCCTGCTGTGAAATCCAATGGAAGCCGGGAAAACTATTCAGCTAATGGAAATAATATCTAGGATACGGGAATTTATCCCTACGTCTCTTTCTCTGCTTACGTCTCTACCAGGTATTGCAACAACCACTATCACCATGTACATAAAACGAATATCACTTACACATTACAACCTTCCAAAACGCTACACCAAAATAGTTCCTCGAAAGTCGGATGAAAAACCATTACAGTTTTCGACTTCCCGCCGACAAAGACAAATGTACTGGGAGAAATGCAAGAAAATGCCAATTGGGGTAGAGTAAAGTGTGAGTAAAACAGAATTGGGGTAAAATATGAATAAATTCAAATCGGGTTCAGTGTGAATAAATCCAAATTAGGTTAAAGTGGGAATAAATCCAAATTGTAGTAAAATATGAATAAATCCAAATTGGGGTTCAGTGTGAATGAATCCAAATTGGGGTTCATCAGTGTGAATAAATCCAAATTGGGGTTCATCAGTGTGAATAAATCCAAATTGGGGTAAAGCGTGAATAAATCCAAATTGGGGTAAAATGGGAGAAATCCAAAGGGAGCACAAGAAAGGAAGCCTAGAATCAAAGGTTACCTGGAGTTGGCACCACCACAAATGCTCCAATCAGAAAATACGTCATTTATTTGATCGCTCATTGCCGGACTAATCCGCCAACTCCTGGTAACATGTTTGATACTCCTTGGGGTAACCTTTGTTCCTTGGGGTAAATTGAGAAAAAGATGAGAAAAATTGGGGTGAAATGGACCATTCGCTCCCGAAATAATAATCCTGTTTCTCAAATTTTCACATTGGACAGGTGGGAAAAATAGAAGGAATGTTTTCCTGAAAAATCCTTCGTGATATTTGTGGTTTCTTTTCTCATTTTCAGCTAAAAATGTAAAATTACTGCGAATTTTCTTTTTTAGAATGTAAATTATCATTATGTATTTCTCCGTCCTCAGAAGCACATTTGTATAACGTTTTATGGTATTTAAATGTGAAAAGATAGATTTTCTTCATATGGTGAAAGTGTCACTATTATTTCCTATTTTATTTCATCACAAGATATTGCACTTACATCGAGATCGTTACAATATCCCATGAGGATATACAGACAATAACTATAAGTTTACAGTTTACTTAGCATGACTGTACCCTGTATATAGTAGTTACCTATGCAGGTACAGACAGATATGATCAGAGATGTATTCGGTGCACTCCATTTTCTGTCTCTTACTTCTCCATTTGGATGTGGCACAAAAGAGGGGAGATGGAGCACGTCCGCAAATACCGATGCATGCTATTTCCCAGCTATCTTCATCTTGCAGAAAAAAGAAGTATTATTACCGGGAAAACGGTCTGCAAAGTGCCAACTGCAGTGTGCAATGAATAAACAGAATTCTTCTCTTCCCGTTTCGTCGTTGGTTTAGCCTGGCAGGAGCAGAGTCTTCTGCATGTCACTCATCAGTCATGTCATGCAGCTTCTACTGTTGGAACCAGAAGAGTCTGAAGGCGGGTAGAATAGTGGCTATGCTATTTAGGTAGAATATAAAATAAGTAGGATAATATCGGGGAGTGGCTTTTTTGCAGTCGAGTCGAGGGATCCGGAATATCGAGCATCGTGAATGAATTTGTGACACATTTAGGGGGAGTAGGATCTACGAGGCAGAGAAAACAGGTGAAACAGAATCATTTACTGCGGCTTCCGTCTTTATCTGTTGCTTTCCATCTCCTTTTCTCCTTCCAACCGCTTTGATATTTATCTCATACGCAGTACCTACTACCTACCGAGTTTCGGGGAACCCTGAGAATTCGTAGACACATTTTATTTATTACAAAAAGATTATTTTTCCCAAAAATTAGTCAACAATGGCTTAAAAATATCAATTTAATACCAAATTTTTAGTAGTATGAGAAAAAGTTCGTTTCTTCCTGAATTTCGGGGAGAAATGGGCTTCAGCCCAAAAATCCCAACTCTATTACTCCCGTTCGTATTTATTTGCCACTTTGAAAAGTGCCATTTCCAAAGTGTCGTTTAAATCAAATTATATTTCACTTCCATTTACTACATACTAAACCTGAAAGTAATAATTTGTAATTCGATCATTTTTTAATATCTAATTCCCCATCCCCATCATTGACATACTGCCACTTAGCTTTCGCAATTGAAAATGAATTTTATTTTACTACTGCACTATGTAAGTTTAAGCTCGCCCGAGGAAGCGATCGATCTCATAGAACTGCACTAGGTTTTCCCATTTTCAGGCTTGCCTTAAAAATGTTCGTAGATTTTGAAAGTGAAAGCCCTATATACGTTCAACAGATTCCTCGGAATCGTTTTCGCTCAAAGTGTACAAAGAAGATGGACGTTGAGTAAAAACCTTCCTAAGATCTTGTTCGGATATTCTAATTGTTATTTTTTATTTGTCTTGTCACTGCACTAAATTTACAAACGTAGAAATTAAAAGCGGCATCCTAAATTATAACCTTTGCCACATCGTATTTAAGCAATGTACTTAAGTTACTGTACGTAATAAAAATTCAAAGTTTTTTACCAAGTCCACATAAATGTGTCTATTTATTAATCATCAAAATATTATTGCAAATTGCAACCCGTTATATAGATGACTGATTGTTATTATTCGCAAAATGATTATTTCCGTCTATTTACAAATGTTGGAAATGTCTATAGGTTCGTATCTTGAGATTCCCTGTACATTAACTTTAAGTTTTAAGCCTTTGGTGTCAAGATGGCAGGGTAGTGTGACTGTTACTTGCATTTGTAATAATCCCGTACTTGGAACTTGACAATGACTTTTTATTTTGAGTTCGGAATCTTCTCTTGCAATTCCGTCCCCCAAACATTTAGCCTCAATTTGCGATTCTTCGATTACTTTTTTTGTCTGTCCCGTTAGGGTTGTCTCGATGGTCACATCTCGGGAAGCTTCCTCATACGCCCTTTTAATTACTTCAATTATATTGGCTGAATCGTCTGCTAATAGAAGGGTTTTAGGTATAATGGATCTATGCTTTTTGCCAGTTCACGGTAGACGTTCGATATAGATGGAATTGGAGCAGGTTTTCTTATCTCTTTAATAGCAAAAATAACTCTAATGGTATTCTCTTTTAGCGCTTTTCGGATGTCTTCTGTAGTCGGATATTCTGTGTCAAAGTATGTTTGGCCACCAAAAATGCCATTGGCATCAAGATGACATTTTCCATCGTAGGGTATTTTCTAAGTTTATTAAGAAATGATAGTTATAACATTCTTGATTTTTAAATATTATTTATCATAATTTTGTTACATTTGGCACTGGTGATTTGAACCCTTCGTCGGTAGTTAAAATCACCATTCTTAGGGCATCCATCCTCCAATTAATTTCAGATTTGCAGACTGAAACCTGATGCAAACCGGTAAAGGTATCTTCTTCATGATCAGAACCATTTCCTGAAACAAGTTAAGTCACATAAGTAAGACAAGGTTAAGTCCGGGCTTGAAAAATATAAATACTGGAGCTAAAATTTGTTTTTAATATGTAAAAGTTTCGTTAGCGTATATCATTCGCTAGATAGAATACACTACCTACGCTTACAAATATATACTGATGTTCTACATGGATACTAAGTTTAGAGACATACGGTATACATACAATATACCAAGGAACTTCCATGGTAAATTTGTATCTACAGAAAAGAGTAAATTTGACCTATTTGCCCCCAGGGGGATTGGGGCATCCTATTGGGACGTTTAGACTTGGGACATCATAGCAACCTCCTTGACCCATGCCCAATTCTAACTACTGCGTCCCAATAGGATTTCCTAGCCATTTCGAAATTTCCTCTCCGGCAATATAAATACCTTCATTAATTTATTATCTGGACATAATACTTACCCCCACTTGTGGACTGTGTGTCTTTCACTATTCGACTGAAATTAGTTGGATCATTTGTGAATGGCATTTTATTGTTCAGACCGTAGCTAAAACAAAATAGATAGCTCGTTAAAATGATGGTTGAAAAAGAGATGTTATGATTTGTTGCATGCAAATTAATTAATAAGATTAAATTATAATAACTTAGGAATTGCACTTGAGGGGTTTTTGTCTCCAAATAATCCAAACCCTAATTGGAAATCAGATGACAAATTCCGAATAGATTTAATAAGATCATCAGATATTTGAGATAACTTTCTTCGATCAGTATCAAACGATCCAGTTGCATCCATCAAATAGTAAAGGTCGAGTCCAATGCCTTTCACAGAGAAGTTTAACGGAAACGTCTCAGTTTTAAGCATAGGTGAGGGCATGGTGGTGGATGTGGGTATCGGCTTAGGTGTGGAGACGCCCGGTTTCCTCGTTATAACTTTGGCGAAATAAAAGTGTTTTAATGGATTAGGCTTTGAAAAACGTATATTTTCGTTATAAATTGTTTCTAGAAAATCAGAGTTTCTTTCGGAAATAACTTATGTAATTTTAATGTAATTATTTGTTTGTACGGAAATAAATATTCTCCAACCTGTCTCATCGTCGCATTTTCCAGAACATTCCGAAATCACATACGTATTGAAAGAAACAGGGGCATTAAAGGTTTGGTTAAATTTTTCTTTAATTGAAATTTCACAATTGGGTTCCCCACTGATTGGTGACCTTATTTCCCTTTTCTTGGACACTTTAAAAATTTCGGTGGTTCGTCCATCCGACAAAAATACTATAAACATTAGGAAAAAAATACAAAATCTGAAAACGATTTTCATGATCATCGGAATAAACGAAAGCCTATTGATTATACTAAAACAACCTAGTGAAATGATGGCATTATTGTAGACGTGTCTATTGATGGTTTGGCACGCAACACAGAATCAAATCTAATCATTACATAATATACGAGCCCGTCACTATACCCTAGGCATTAACAACAATGTGAGTAAACTCACATAAAGGAATCTAGCATGATTTGCCTGGAAATGAATGTGACATAATTGAGCCAACACGCCAACCTCCTCAACTTTCTCACATTCAAAACCAGGGGACACTGTCCGTGTCCATATTTTTACACAGTCAGATGAGTTAAATATTTGAGTTTTAATGAGAATAATAATGTCTTATGTCTGGGATAGAGTTCAATTAAAAGGAAGTGAAGGGAATGTTCATAGAGAATCGTAATCTATCCCGCGCGAGGGAAATTTTGGCGGGCTCTTTGTGAACGGTCCTTTCACTGCACTTCTTTTTAATTGGACTCTATCCGAGGCTTTACACACCATCCTACCTTATGCCCCACATTAAAACCCAACTATCCTTAATAATGATGAGGCAAAAAGTAAAGCACTTCAGCGAATTTCGAAGCCCTAATGTCCTCTGCGAGGCCGTGTGTCACCTACTTGGACTACAGTAGTTGAGCTCTAAACAATCCAGTCTAAAGAGTCCAGTGTAGTGAGATGAATGAAGTGCTATTTCTTATGCGGCGACTGGCGACACACGACAAACTCCTTATCGTATTAGATATAGTTAATTAATTATCACTATCATTGAATTGAAATGTCATTATTATATAAATATACGGATATGGCAATGTAAGCATGAACTAAATTGATTTCAAAGAGCAATAAACATGTTTTAGTAAGACAATGGTAAAATCGTTATTTATTATTACACTCCATTCTGAAAATCTCACTTTCCTTTTCCCTACGGCACAATACAATTATTTAGTAGACTCCCTGCATGACAGACATCCCATCCAGCCTAGCCAAGCATTTAGTTAATTTCGTATTATGCTATTGCAATGCAAACTCGTCATAATAGTATTTCATAACATCGGCACTTGAGCAAATTGCATTTAGTCATGCCGTTGAAACAAACAAGTAAATATATTGCTCTATCTCAATTCAGAAATATTTTTAGTTACTGGGATAGTATTTCTAATCAATGTCTGATGGTATCGAAACTAGCCGACTATAAAATAAAAGTGGCTAGCTGCGGCTGTTAATAATGTTAAACATGTGCGGTTGCCGTATTTGAATCCATTATATTTAACAGCACAGTATGATATGAGGTATAGTATGCAATAATATGAGAAGGAATTTAAAATTCGAATAAAGTATTTAATAATCACCGATTTTGATGGTTTAGTATGTGTTTCTTTATGCATTTTGGAGACGGAGCGCATATGGGGCCTTAATTTGTTAAACTGAAGTTGCTCTATTCTATATTATTTATTAGCGACACTGATTTTTAAAAAATTTCAACTGCTAAATGCATCATGCTAACAATTCATAAATCATGTACATAAATATCTGGCTTTATTTGTTTAAAAGGACTATTAGTAGTTTTAGATATTAGTGACACTTTCCAACAAATTTCAACTTAGAAGAAGCATACTCATAATATAATACATAAATCATTAACATATTTTGGGTGAAATCGTTTAGAAATGGTTGTTATCCAATTTTAGTTTAAAACTGTGTACCTTTACTCGGGAGAGCTTCTGGGACTGCTTCCTGTAGGTTTTCGACTTTAAGAACTTTATTGGCTCTTCTTTTACCTATTGCTGGTTGAATCATGTTGAATGGTAGGCAGATATACTAAGAATTAAGGAAGTTGATATAAAATCGCCCTACAGTTACTTCATTAATTAATAATGAACTGATACCAAAAGTTTGTTAATTTTCATTACATTATGATGTAACAGATGCTTTACTTAAAGTTTGAGTTTTTTGCCTCAAGTAATACTCTAATGCCTGTCCACACAATCAGACAAAATAAGAACTATTTCTTAAGACATTTTTCTATATTCAAATAAAATAGAACTGAAGAGGAATGTAAGCCTCTTGACCCTGGATTTAGGTCTGAACACAATAAAATCAGTAAATGCAGATAGATTCCAACATTTAAAAGAGAAAGTATACATACAACTTCTGATAATATTTATAAAAATTATTTTGCTGTAGAGCAACTTTATTCAACTGGGTATTTTGATATGCTTTGACGGTTTAAAAGATGACTGCGATAAAGCGGCTCAGCTATCTGCATTAGACTTTCTT
>JABASH010006027.1:0-11178 GCA_019776445.1 Tomocerus maximus
TGTACTCATGAAACAGCTACCATTATGGTAAAAAATAGTGGTTTTTAAATCTGATACCATTAGTATACTTATTGATACCATGCTGCATTTGGTGTATTTCCCATCCTAATGGTTTCAAATTTATAATATGTACTCATGAAACAGCTACCATTATGGTAAAAATAGCGGTTTTTGAATCTGATACCGTTGGTATTACTATTGATACCATGATGTAAATCATGCAGTTCTCATACTATATATTGCAAATTAATAGTTTATTTTAACAAAGCAATTACCATTATGGTAAAAATAGCTTGATAGCAGCATGGTATCAGATCTAAAAACCACTATTTTTACCATAATGATGGTAAATTCTATGCTATGATGGTAAATCTTATCCTTCCTATGAATAAACTATTAATTTGAAAACGTTAGTATGAGAACTGCATGAATTCCAGCATGGTATCAATAATAATACCAATGGTATCAAAATTTTAATTTTACCACGTCGGTAATTACTTTACTAATGTAAAATATAAATTTGATAACGTTGTTGTACAAATTGTCGGAGTTTGGTATCTGTGAGAATACCATTGGCATCAAATCTTTATGATATAGTTAGTGATAGTATATATCGGTGATTGGTATTGGTAGTAATTGTACTGTATGGATTCAGAAAATCTATTACCTGAATCTTACTTTTGGGTACATTCACCATTGGCTTCCGGGTAATTCGTGCATGAATAGGTCGTAATATCTGAGAGCTTAGAGTACCAATCGATTGCATCTTTATTTCACAGACACATATATGACTATAATATTGTATGGTTGTTGTGCAACAGCTGGTCGGGTATACGGGTGCTTCGTTCGACCGGGGTGGAAGGACGAGCTCAGGCCTGGTACCCAGACATGGTACTTTGGGATAAGCAAGCCGACCCAGCTCATTACAAAAATTTTAGCGAGTCGAGCCGGCTCTTCACAACAATTTTAGCGAACCGAACAGAGCCGGTTATTCACAGGCGAGCCAAACCGATATTAAATTTATGCCACTGCAGAATTGCAGCTAGTAGAGTAAATTGTCGTTAACAAAATTACGGATTAATACTGGCAAAACAACTGAAATGTATTTTGAAAATTAATCAATTACACAGAATGACAATACTTCATCTTGCCACAAACTAATCCTAGCAGAACTGAGAGAAATCAGATAATATAATATTATTCGTGCTCATGACATATTTGCACCAATTTTCAAACGTTGCATTACATAATAATATGGTTTTCTTAACTGCACAAAGTGTGCCAGTAACATCCTAATCCTGGAAATGTGCCATTGTTTAATTCAAATTTATTTTTCTCGACATTTTGTACAGCTTTAGTGTTTTTCCCAAGGAAGTTACATTGGGGTTCCATTTCTGAAGGATACAAATGAAGGATTTTCCACATTTACGGAAACTGGTCGATACACAATTTCGTCCATTCCAATTTCCTCTGTGCCTGTATGTAAATTGACAATCATAATTATTATGGTAATCATAATAATTTTAGAGCGACAGTCTACGCAACTAGTGCAATACCATTACCAGAATCTGCAACTATCCTACGGGCAGCAGAATCATCAGGCCTTCTTTCGCCATTTCGATAGGAGCTCATGCTTGTTGATGACATACATTTATAGGTATGTGTACACGGCCTCACACATAATATCCAAAGTGGGGTCCGGAAGATGAGAATCACAACGACAATTGCGGCAAATAATAAAATACCTCCGACCTTAGTAAACAACGCTGTCAAAGCTTTCCAAATGGGCCTAGCAACCATGTCGTGCACCCTTCCGAGTATAGTTATGCTGTCCTTGTCCAATGGGATTCCTACAACCGGATTAGCATATCAAATTAATATATATCGCACATACATATGTCATTTTCATAACAGCCCACAATTACCTTCTTCCATTGCGCCTAGCGCCGCTTCAAATGAGAAACGGTTTTGTAAATCCCTGGATAATTCCAGAATGGTTTCGCTTCCGGCTAATTCATCGGCAGAGTAGTAACCAGGAGCCGTAAAAGATAGCGACGGAAGTGTTAAAAATTCGGATGCGTTAGTAAGCACTGGCAATGTTGGCAGCGAAACGGGCGTTGTTGTATTTGAAAGAAGAACAATACCGTCGTCACCCATATCAAAGTAAAACGGCGATCCAGGGCACGCAACTTTGGTATGCTCATCGACTATTTCGTGACTTAGTGGAACAACAAACCCTACCCTAGAATATGAGACATCACATAAATATTATCTCTTTCCAGTTTTAAACCAGAGAAATCAAAGAAGAATGTATTGCGATGTGTTTTGGGTGTCAACGAATGCCGGCAACCATTATGTATCCAACATGTGATTGAAAATGCCGCTGCAATTGGGCGCCATAAATTTTGGCAGCCAATAGAGACCGACAAGGTTGATTTATCATGGTTGCCGGCACTCGTTGACACCCAAAACACCTCGCAATACATTCTTCTTTGATTTCTCTGTTTACAACAATTAAAACTGATACCTTGTTTTGTTGTTTACGAGATATTTAACCGGCCATTCTTTAATGCAGCCGGTTCTCTCCATCATCATATATTCTGTAACCTAGAAAATAGGACAATGTTTAAAGGTTCATATTGCCATTTGAGATGCTATTCTATATTCATTCCTTGCCTTTGTACATTTCCAGACATTGACAACGTCACCCGTTAACCTATACAACATATGTTCAGTACAACGTCACATGATTGGAACTTGCGCAATGCATTAAGTAAAAGTTTTACCTAGCCTTATAAGTGTCATCATCAAACAAGATCCCAACTAACATCGACGCTGATCCACCTGATGCTAACATCCTTAGCATTTCGTATGTTCTTTTATTGACATTGCAGATTTCCCCGTGTATCTGTTGTATAGCGAAACTCAAGTTCTGTGTCTATGAATAACCAACTAGATAATTAATACCGACTTTTTTTTTACATGTGTAGTTGACAGGGAACAAAAAAGGACCTAAAGGTATGAGACAAAAAGGTATGAGAAGAAATTGTAACTAAGTAGAAGAGTCCTTTTATGCTTTTTCATTTTTTACACCACAAAATGTCACTGGTTTGGGGCATGCTGATACATATTTAGCTGTATGAAAAAGCAAAAAGGTAAAAAAGCAAAAATGGACTGCTTTTATTAAAAAGGAATCCTTTTTTGCTTTTTGGTAAAAAAGGAGAGCCTTTTTTGCTTTTTGGTAAAAAAGGAGTGCCTTTTTAGTTCCCTGGTAGTAGAAAGACATAATTACCAGAACGTCCGAGAGATATTGAAGGCGACTGTTGACCTCTTCAGCACTGAAAAATGAAGTGAGCTGATTTCGGTCATAAGTTTTTTTGTAATGTTGGCGCATTGATGGATATCTATTCACGTCCCTTTTACTCTTTGTTCGATACTGTAAGTCCTTTTCAATTGCCTCCAACCTTTGCAGTACCTGACTTGTAACAAAAGTTGCAACTTCTCTTCTGCTAATATTGGAAGTCTGTTTGTCGTCCACAGAATCGTCAAAAGTAAACATTAAACCCTGATCGCTGCTATAAATGGGCATGTTACAAAATGTCCTTTGTCGGTAATTGGTCACTGCTACATTTATATCGGGACACGTAATTCGCATAGATGTTTTAACACATTTGGTAGGTGTCACTGGAGTCCAGCTGCATAAATCTTCACCGTTGTAATCCCATACCAAGTACCCAAGATTAGTTGGACAAAACCCAGATGTATAATCACAAGTAACCTTTGTTGTCGTTGTAGTGTGAATAGATTTGTCTGCAATGTTGACAAATAATGTGAGTTCTGCGATATAATAATTTACAACCTTGTCTACTTTTGTTGCCGCCCATTGCCATTCGGTCTTAGGTTTCAAATTTGTCCCGAGGAAACCTTCAGATATACGCTGCAGTTTGTGGCCATTTGGTGCTTTCCGGGTTTCTACCATCTTTCTGCAAGTGTCGACGTCTATTTTCTCTTCAGTTGTCACATTTTTTTCTTCGTACACCAAAAAGGTCCACCAAATTTTAGATTGATGAAGACCTTTGGCAAAACATTCATATGAGCGAACGGCATGTTTCCGAATATCTTCCGCCCAGAATGTTATGTTAACCAGCTTGGATTCTTCCTTTGTCGAAACAAGTGGACATGACATTGTCTTCGGTATACGCCATTTTATTCCGTCACTCCAACCCTTAAAGAACAATTGAACAGGTAAATGTAGTCGGTAGACTACCTCAGTGAGCGAAGCAGAGTGAAGAGGACCTCAAACGAGCAGTAATATCAATAATAATCTTCAACAACAGCGTACTTAATTGTTGTGGATTCTTTGCACAGATTACCAAGCCAAAATCCTGGATTTAATAGAACCTGGAAAGGAAGGGTTATCTGAGCCATACCTTGTCCGAAAGAAAATCCCAACTACTATATCTGCTACTTTAGGGAAGTAGAAAAATTTATGTAAGGGCTAACAATTTTTCCCATCTCTCATGCTCTCTTACCGTTAGAGAACAATAGGAGTCTAACAATATCACAGAATGCATCTGAAACCGTAATTTGTAATAAACAATTAATTGAGCAATAACAAATAATTATTCTTGTGTGTTCTACAGTTCCTAACATGGTGGGCTCACAGTACTTATACAGTCAATTTATATGACAAAATCATATTCAATGTTCTGTTGACGTGTTTTCGTTCGGGTGTTAAACTCTCACGGGATTTATTGGAAGTAAGACCTTGAGGCTTGAGGGGTAGTGAGATAATTTGTATACTTCATCAATAGTATTTTGTATTATGATGCAATTTACAACAATCTTCATTGCAAGTACCCTTACCTTGCAGTCAAACAAGGGTACGCTTCGGTTGGTCATACCCTCAAACAAGTCTTCAATTGTTCCCGCAGAAATCGTAACAAAATATACAGCGGATAAAAAAATCAAAAGAGGTACATTGTTCCTTCTGTAGACAAAAAAACGTTTACATATCCTTGTTACAAATGTGACAGTAATGACAGTAAACAATATGTTGCAAATGTGACATTAAACAATATGTTGCAAATGTGACATTAAACAATATGTTGCAAATGTGACATTAAACAATATGTTGCAAATGTGACATTAAACAATAAAGCAGATAGATAGTGTACCTGATGGCCGTCATCAAAACTTCAAAATGAGAATTTGAAATAGGAAACGATCTCTGGCAATGGTCACTGTTGTATTTGTTTTAGGGCACTGTGGTCCAAACACTGACTTCTGACATCTTTTTATAGTGCAGCATGTCATTAGATGGTGATTAGTCGGCTATCTGTAGGTAATTAATAATGTTTTTGACAGTCATTGTTGCTGTCACGTCACTTTATCGCGATATCACGTCACGCTATCGGAAATTCTTTCTTTAATGACATTTAAATGAAATTTGTGGTATATAAAGAGCGTGGATGCATCAAGAAGTCGTGACTACCATTGTTGACCATATGTGGCGAACTCATCTTCTCTGTAAATTTGTGCTTAGGCAGAAATGGACGCCAATATGGATTTGTGTATTAAGATTTTCAGCAACGATGTGGTATAGTATGCAATATATAATTTGCAGTCGAAACCATTAAGTCGGGTTGCAATATGTACGGAAAACATTTCTCACGCCAATAGGTCCGCGGAAGTAGGTCAAGTTAGGTTGCCGACATTATGTGGACAATTTATCATAGTTAGGGGTTTTCGAAAATAATAATAAATAAAAAAAGTCGAAAATAATATCAGTATTTTCGTATTTCTGAAATTATTTTCGATTTTCTTGTCCCCGAAAACTCATAACCATGATGAAGTAACTTTTTTTCAACACGTAATGTCGCGTAAGTAATATTGACGGACTTCCGCGGACATATTGGCCTGCGAGGTTTGTTTGATGCGAAACCTGACGTGATGGTTTCTCGTGATTGTAACAGTTATAGCAACAAAGTGGCTTATTTACATTTATTATTACTTAACAAAGTTGGTTTTCTTTTTTCTGCAGATCCTGCGACGAATGGCGCAATTTTTGCCAGTTAACGACCTAAAAAGCTGTAGATTGGTCAACCGGAAATGGTGCCGACTTGTGGATATAGAATGGAAGAAAAAGGCCTGGATTTACCTAAACCTTGATACTACGGATTTTGCTGCAACATGTATGCTAATCTATCGTCTTTCGTCGTTTCTTAATGACATGAGGTTGGTGCCATATAATAAAATATGTATAACTGGAAAGATGTCGAAAAAGGACCTGTGTCTGTTCAACACGCTGGGTACATCTAATTTCTGTACCCTAAAGCTTGATACTATATACGTAATGTCGGAAACCGGAACCGTTATTACAGAATTGGACGCGAAAACAATTTTATGCCATTTCCCAACCATAAAAAGGCTTCATATAAATTGCTACCCTGACCACAGTCTTATGATTAATGCAAATCAGATAGGGACAACAATGACTTTGGAAATGAAAGAAATTGTTAATATGCAGTACATATATCTGCATGGCTGCAAACTTATATTAGATGGGACAGTGTTGAAGCCAATACACATTGAACTTGAACATGTTGACTTTGTGACCGAAGATAACGACAATGTTATTCCAATTTCTACTACCACGTTTTTGAATCTATGTGATGCCAAAGTGGTGCTACTGCCAACAGAAAACGTGTTGGTAGATATGACAGAACCGCTTAAACTAAATACGGTACATGTTGCGTGCGTTGATAGCTACAGTAGTTCAAAATGGATTGCTGAAAACATGATGTTCTCTGGCATTTCCATACTAGAACAGAGTGAAATGAAGTGCAACAGTGTGGCCTACGGTGACTGCAAAGTTAATTTGTCTGTGGTACCCACTACTGTACATACAATGTTAGTTTACTGTTGCGAGAATTGGTGCGACAGCAACGTCTTCCTGCCGCATTTGACAAGATTAGCAATTGAAGATAAAAGTAATGTGTCCTGGTTATCTCATTTACAGTACTGCAATTCGCTCAAACAACTTCATATTGAACGTGCGTCAGCTAACGATTTAGATTTGTTACAATATCCAAGTAAGTTGGTACTGCCGATAGAATTAATACCAGAATCTGTAGAAGTTTTATCATTGCATAACGTAAACGTTGTTGGTAAGGGAATACGACGTTTTAAACAATTGACTTTCCGGTACTACAACATCAATGTCGTAATGTCATTGATACAACATCTTCAGACAGATAATTTAGCTATAAAATTGCGGTCTCCAATTACAAGCATAGCTAATTTCGAATACAATGGATTGACTGACTTGTTGTTGACGGAAGGGTTGTCTTCACTTGCCATTGGTTACATAGCATGTAGGAGGTCAACAGAACTAATGGATGTTATGATAAACTGTGGCCTAATTCTAAAACCTGGAAGCTATTTCCTTTGGGAAAGAGATTTATGGGTTGGTCGGCCAATTCCAAAAATCGATTTTATGAGAATTATAGATTGGGAGTACTAAGTACACCGCATTTACAAAAACAAAGCAGCTTATATAGTATCGGATATAATTTGAGTTAAAATGATTTTCCAAAAGTCTAAAACGTTTCCACAACCCACTTACCCCTAGAACCCCATCTACGCTGAAAATATCTATTGTCTCTAATAATAACTCCAGGGCATGAAAATTTTCATATTTTAAATTAATTAATCATGTTAATTAATAATAAATCAATTTTTACACCTGTAATATACAACTTGTAATTAATTGTAATTAGTTTTAGTTGGGGAAAAACCACAACTAAAACGTTTTGCCTGCCCTAAAACCAATGGAAACTACTACTAGAATGGCACATAAATGTAACATAGATACCTTAACAATATTTTCAATACTGTTCAAGAAAACAAACGTTACGATAAAAATAGTAAACGAGTTAAAAAAGCGATTACGACCTTGTGTTATTGATTTCATGCATATAAATGATAATGGAACCTACATAAATAAATGGCTTATTATCCCGGTTGCATACATACCCAGCTCCGGTACTACAAAAAATGCAGTTATCGTGTGCACTGTTAAGGTTGTTTTCAGATGCTCACCCTGACACGAGTACATTTTTGATATCAGCTAAATGCAAACGAGGTGCAGGGAAGACATCAGTGTCGTTATAGTTCCAGGCACAACATATGGACAATCACATGGTACTATATGTATTTTAGAACCTGGAGAATCGACGACTTGGCAATCTATAATATAAATTTTTTTGGTAGTGGTGTGTCCTACCTTCTACAGTTTCCTACATTTCAAATGATAAACACAACATCATCAAACAACGTGAACAGAAGAGCCCCATAGGACCCCAATGAATAGAACCTAAAGTAGGTTAGCTGCCTGAGTTGCAATTTCTCAATTGTGGCCACTAAAACGTCCGTATGTCAACAACCGTAATGTCGTAAGTGAATTAATTTTAGATACAGTGGAACTTCATTATGACATTAATATATTTGAACAGTGTCAAGACATTACCAAAAGAGAATTTGATTTACGTATGGTACTATGCAATATATATTCTTCAACTGGAGTAAGTAAACTGTCCCAAATATAACACCAATGTTATTCTATGGTTTTCGAAAGTGATAAAATATTCAATTTGAGGCAAGAAGAACAAGAGGAGTAGTTCAAGTATCCCGTGAAAAACTTAGTAACCAACAATAAAGTTTTGCTTATTCGTAATTTTATTTAGTGGAAAATGTAAACGGATACTAAAATAATTTACGATCTTAAATTTGTCCCTCGCTTACGGTTGCCACTCTATCCACGTCCACGTAGCGATTTATGCAAACTTTTCTTGTTACATGGGTTTGTCCAAAAGAAAGTAGTAAGCAAAATTTCTCAAATATTCTAAAACATTTGAAACTTACTTTAACGGCTCCTTTGGTCGTGAATTTTGCCGAACAAAGGTGGCACCGAAATGGTCTATCTCCAGTATGGGTCCGCATGTGGAGTCGGAATGAATATTTGTTTGACAAATTTCTACCGCAAACTGTGCAGTGCACCCTGTCATTAGGTTTCAGTTGATGCCAGTTTAAGCCTGTAAAGTAACAACGAATTGTTGATTGTATTGAAAAATATTTGGTTTAAACATAAGGTATCTTCGCATCGAACTTACATAGCATTACGGAATTCATTAGTGTCCCGTCCAATGCAACCTGCGTTTTTAATTCGTTGTGGTCTGCATGTTGTCTTAAATTTTCATCTCTACATTCCACTTCATTCATTCCATTCCAGTCGGAGCTTACAGTGATCTGTTTTTGCATTACGTTTTCCATCTGGGTTCCACAACGATGCTTAATCGATGAATTAGAATTTATGGGAAGCAATTCATCAATGTCGCACTCAACCATTACCTCAGGGGACAATTTGACATTGGATTTCTCTGGGTTGACGAAAGTTTGTTCAATCGATATCCTGTTGACGAAACAAAAACATCGAACAAATTAATATACGGTGTAGTTATGTGATGTAACTAAATTTTTCAGATATCGAAAACCTTTCCAATTCTGCTTTAATTCTAAAAATTTGGCGTTCTGCCTCGGCGACGCTGTTCTTAGTCCATTCAATATTTCCTTCGAGTAGTTTGACTTGGGTTAAAACAGGATTTGACGAATAGTGAAACATGATGACAATATATCTGTTTCTGAAAGTAAAGCTGCAAATGTTGTTGCTTTTATACGGAGAACTGTCAAGATGCCTATAATGAACGCTACCTACAGTTAATTAATGCATTAGTGGTAGATAAAAACGTTTTCCCCGACAACGATAATGATCTACTGTCGACAACTTTATTACTTGTTAACGAGCTGTATCTAATTGATGCAAAACTGATAGGTAAATTACTGTTGCCTAACCAAAGTATGGATATCAAGGTGACTAATGACGCTAGCGATCGTGTCTTAGCTGCACACAGTTGATTGATTCATTAGCATTAGCTATATTAACTGATGGCAGTAACGATCGTGTGCTGGTATATAAAACCCAATTTTCTAAGTGTAAATATCATTGACAGACAAGGTTCAGCACAAGGCTCATCACAAGCCGTATAGGCAAAGTTGACGTGGAAATAACAACATGGACAAAAAAGGTATCATTAGTAGTATCATAAGTATTATTCATTTCCAATGTGGAGGCGACGTTAATCTACGGAACCCATTAGCAAACATGCTGAAGTCATTGGAACCTCCCCCCCAGAAAATATTTTTAAACCCACGACCTATTAGACAATTTGTAGAAATCCTTGGAACCCCCTAGAAAACTTTTGGAAACCGACGACCTATTTGAAAACATGCATAGTTCATTGGAACCCCCCCAGAAAACATTTGGAAACCGACGACCCATTAGAAAATATGTATAATTCATTGGAACCCCCCAGAAAACATTTTTAAAACCACGACCTATTAGACAATTTGTAGAAATCCTTAGAACCCCCTAGAAAACATTTGAAAAATATGTATAATTCATTGGAACTCCCTAGAATGCAATTGCAACTCCTGTATAATATACTTGTTGTAAAGAAGGGTGAAAATTAATTTTTGCAGTTGCAGAAGATCGTTGTGCAAGAATCGCGTATTTAGAAAATCAAATCTCAGCCTTAGAGGATCTTGTAGAAGTTCTAAACAGTGACCTTAAAGACTTAACGGAAGAAAATGAGAAATTAGTCCGACAAAATTCGACGCTCTTGCAACAAGCATATGACATAATGCAGAGGTTGGCTGACGTGGGAGTTGAGCAAAGGGAGCAAGTGTCCAGTACAACGGGGAATAATTATTTTGCCGAGGAAGAAAGCTGGGAATGAAATTGTTAATCTTTGTTATATACTATTTCTATTTTGAAAGAATAGACATTTTTAAAAAATGCAATAATGTGCTTTATTCTTGACCATATGATATAGTCTAGCATGAATTGTGAATGAACATTGGATAAATTGAGACACATTTGAATCAACCCTGTCCACGGCTGAAACTGCTGTTACAATGAGGCGTTCGGTGGCACACAGTCAATAAAGGAACAACAAAGTGGTTGCATAATCTCTTTTTTATTGGAAGACAAGATGTTCTGATATTGGTGATTTGATATAAACACAATTTCAACTGATGAAATAAAAATAACCGACTGTG
>JABASH010006028.1:0-11177 GCA_019776445.1 Tomocerus maximus
GCATTTATTGAAACTTTAAGCAAAGGCTCTATGTTATCCTGGACATTTACAATTTGATTAGGTAAGCTAATCAATGTCAATATTTACATAATATAAATGTTTATAGCTATGTTTGCCTACTTGGATAGTATACAGATAGTACTATAACAAACTAATAATAAAATTTGAAACTGAGAAAAACAATTTATGATATGATACGAGTAGTAATGCAATATGCAATGCTATTGATGTTATTTTACTTAGAAAGGAATCTTGTTTGGATTGTGCTTGCTCATTATATAATAGAATTTATTATTGCATTTATTTTCTGTACTAGGTCAGTCCGCATTACTCAAATGTTAACAATAAATAACTTTCGTTGACATTTCAATAGTTTGGATTGTACTCTCCTACGTAGATGAAAAGTAATGTCACATTGACATGATGAATTAGTATTTCCGAGACTGAAAGGAAACTTTACCTTGAACTGGCTCTACAATACCGTAGGCATGTGAAGAGCATTTGTTTAAATTGTCCATTGATTCCATAAAAATGCTGATTTGCAAAACTTACATGCATAGTGAATGAAATCTATAGAAAATGCAGGGAGGAAGAGGATATGACAGGGTTAATTTTGCTCAACTTTGAAAAGCTCATCATTTTATTCAGATAAAACGATTCATTGACTCAGGCATTCTGTAGTTAGTCCAAATACCAGTACTAATAAATGGCAAACTAAGCAAATGCAATGCGCAATAAATTTGCACTTAGCAATGTAACAGTTATGTTGTTGATAAACAAAAGGGAATCTTAAGATACAGAAATAAAAGAGGAAGACAGCTTTCAATCATCACCTCGCAGACAAGAAATCAAACCAGTTTTGATGAAAACGAAGTAAAAATTACTTCTATAACTATAATTATTAAAGATGTATTACGATACAGGCGCTATTGTAGTAAATACAAGAATTTCTTAGATTAATCTGATTGCATGAATTAATTAAGGAAAGCGAGAGCTGCTACAACTCATCTCGAACACAGAACAATCGACAGACAGTTTAACTAGCCTAACCCATTTCTAACAGTTGCAAAGTAGCTCAGTAGGGAAATTCAATGTTAGTATAAACACGTTGTGTCATTTACTATGTATTTACAATCGGATACACAACTACGGAGTAGAGACCCATATTATAACATTGTTAACCCTATCGCATGTATGCGAATGCAAGTACATGTGAAAAAACTTGCTCTAATCTCATGAAATCGCAAGTGCGCTTCTGTTTGTCCTTTTCACAGAGAGTCAAAGTCATCAAGCTCACTTTATTTATCTTTAGTCTACACAGATGAGTTAAAATGAGATACGTAGGCTGATACAGATACACTTTTCCAAAGTTTATCTCTATCATGTACATAATAATAAGATCTGCCATTAAAACTGTAACACATGCCATAACCATTTTAACTTGTTTACTGCCAATGTATGCACTAGCTCTATAAATTATGTGAGAAAGGCAAAAAAATGAACTTTCTGTTTATTCATCTAGGTCTGTCAAATTACATTTTTCCTATTCATAATCTAGTTATATATGCATTATAGAAATTAAATTAACACAAAATTCTATATTTTCTGGCAATTTAATCAAACTTTGTCATAAACATAATTTTCCATTGTCAATCTAGATATATGCAATATAGAAATTAAATTAACACAATGATCTATACTTTCTGGCAATTTAATCAAACTTATATCAATGCTTTAGTTTTTTTTGTCGCTTTGATTTGATTTTCATGCCAGGTGAGTACAGAGTGAGGTAGTTGTGTCAATTGAAATAGAAAACCATGAAAGCAAAAGTGACGCTGTGGGGTTTGACTTTGATGATTTGACAAGGATTTTATATAAGAGTGTGGGCGGGGAGCATTTGAGCCCAAATGGTTAGTTATTTTAATTCCAAGCTGGAGAAATCCTTTGTGAAATAAATCAATGCTCATTTGACGCTCGGATCTTATCAAAATCGACAGAGCGGAGTTATTTATTCCGATTGCTTTGATACCTGTCGTGGTTTGATTTCTGAAGGAGAAAAGGTATTTCTTTGTTAATCCACCAACTGTGCACAAGTGTAACTACAAAGTAATGCAAGTACCTATAGATCAGCTCATTGATTTACAGTGGAGTTGGCAATAACTTGTTTTTATTATTCCCAGATTTATTTGTGGACACCGGAGCTGCATTCATAAACTCATAAAGGGAGACGTGTAAATAAATAAGTTAAGTGAGCATTCCTTTGTTTGCATTGGGATATTTGCTTTGCAAAAAGAGAAGCTGATTAAACTGAAAGCTTTTGCAAACACACGTTATTATGAGTTAGCACAGAGTATTAGGGAGTCGCACTCTAAATCGTCAATGTTAAACCTAAAGGTTAAGCCGATGTATGTCTATGCTAAATATTTTCGACAAAGTCTATTTAACTAGCATATGTTCAAGCACACCTACAAATATGTACTACAGAGTGTAATCAATGTCAACTTTTACAATTGTACACGAGAATTATCATCTCACAACACAACTCTGTGAATAACATCAATACAGATCCATTCATTTAGCCTCAATACAATGAGGGACAGAAATTCAACGACCAAATGTTATCTCCCTTGACATTGAAATGGTATATTTGAACTCAAATCACACATACAGGCTTGTAGTGTAAAAAATCCAACTTGAACGTGACATCTTCATACAATGCGCTAAGGATATCTGCTTTTGTAAATAACCAGCTTTAGAAAGATTACAATTAAATATCAATTTCGATGTTTTAATAAAGAAAAACTTTTACAAGAAAATTGGGACGATTTATGTTTGCCGAGCTTTACAGAACATATTTGCTTGGCATTTTGCATAATTGCTTGCAGTGAATGAATTTTGTCGAAAGTAGATGAGCTGCTTTCTAAATAACGTACACCTGACAGAAAAATAATACAAAAATCATGTGATGAAGGAAAGTACTATGTAAGAGATAAGTGAGTTACCTATAATATATCTTTAATTATTACTAGTCATGATTACAGATTTAAATGCGGTAATGAAGCACATGATGTAGAAATTGGTGAAGCTATATTTATCTGTGTACATGTGATGGATATTGGATGGATGTAGAACAGAAGAGCATGTAAAGCCATAATCCTCTTGACATCTTAATCTAGAAAGTTAAATTTTGTAAATACGTACTTGTGATTCTCCTCCACAAAAACAAACTGATATCACTGCAGAGCATTTATTGTGTATTAATTGAAGATATAATCATAATTAATATTATTTTCTAGATAAGAGTACATCACTATGTGCTTAAGGATGACAAATGTATGGATATTTTATCAATGTGCTTTAGTATCTTCATTGCCGAGAATTCCCATTCTGACAAATAGAAGAGCAGTATTAATCACGTAAAATGTTTAATGCGTAGATAGCTGAGTAGTTACTACTTTTAGTGAATCAACAGAACTGATAAGCCATTAATTAGCACAGTGTGTATGTATATTTTCATTTATAAGACTAGATAACTGAATATCGTAACCTTATCCTAGTTTATACGAGCTAAGATAAGGTAAGATGCTTATCATTTATATAAGTGCGAAATTCCGCTTATACGATGAATCAACTTGGATGATAAACATTTGCAAGTTTATTACTAAACACTAAAGTGGTATACAAATCCTATTGTTAGCACTAGAGACATGCAAATTAGTCTATATAAATACAATTGGGTATAGTTGTTACATATGTCGAGGGAATTATCTCCTGCATGTTTTGCGTATTTACCTGACATGACATGACAACACGGAGAACGACATGACACGAACAACTGTGATAGCATAAACAGGATAATTTCACCAGAATTTACCTGTGGGATCGAAATATGCATGCATATACTATCTGCCTAGTTCTTCCTTCCCATTTAGCCCAAAGGTTAATCGAATCAAACCACCCAACTCTACATTTACACTGCTAGAGTATCATACCACCACTTTGTTGTCTTTTGGAACGGATTTCAGTGAGGACGACGTGCTATGCCAGAGCATAGCAACAACAACGAAGGTTAACTGAACTTTGACTCTTCTACTTGACAACTCACCTGAGCAAACTCTCTGTCATTGCTTGTTCAATAAAACATTGACACGCTTTCTCCATATTTATGATTTAGTTTCTATTATTAACATTCAAAAATTGACATTTAGCTACCAAAGTGTGATTGTATCTAGAAATAACATTGTTGATGCTATTAAACTATTATACACTCAAACTATATGTTCTTCCTTATAACTGCGTAGTTTCTGTGATGGAAATTGTGTCTGGTGCTGTAGTAAAAGTGTATCCTAAAACGTCTTAATAATTTCTATTATGAGAAGATAAAATCAAAAACCGCTTAAAATCACTAACAATTTGCTTAGATATGGGTAAGAATAGGTTCCTTATCAAGCATAAGGTGTTTAGTTGTTGTAGTAGTTATCATTAGTTGCAGAGTGACCTACCTTTAACACAGTCGGTATAAAAGGTAAACATTTGTAGAATTGTTTTGGCTTTAATTCACTCTCAGAGTGTCTGAACGTAACACAGACCTACATAGTAGAAGTGACTGTAGTATGATGTAGAAGCAATAAGCTACCTGTGTAGCCCATTAGTGAGGTACTTTAAATAAAAGGACATAATAATGAGCCCATTTGCATTGGTTGGCCGAGTTTATTTTAAATTATCTTGCCTTGTCGACTGTTTACATTCTGCTTGCACCAAAATTGCATTTACAATGTTTTTCGCAAATATACTCGATATTATTATGCCTTTGCCTCACTTTAGATTATATTAGTCGACTGTTTTGTGATTGCGACTGTTTTCCACGAATAGTGTAGAAAAACAGTTAAAACGTTAGTGAGATTGCTGAGCAAAAGTATAATTATCGTGCAATACCAAGTTTGCATAGAATATAGGAGCTACTGAAGCAAAGCACATTCTGTACGCATTAAATGTATCATAGCTCATGGGCTAATAACGATAGCAATTTTCGACAAATCATTTTACCGCACACACGTAGTGTAAATGGTAATTACTTGAAATGGGAAAAGTGTATTTATGTATTTGCAGATACGTGCGGAGCATTCCGTTCAAATTGAGTTTTGTATTTAGCATTCCCCTAGATAGACAACAGATTATAGATGTAAATATACATAAAACAATAGGGAAAACCCACCGAAACGAATCTGCAATCTATGAATTTGTTTTAACATCTCTTTACATAGAGTTGATTTCGTTTCGCTAATGATAATGTACAATATTTATGGCCTTTTTAGCGGTTTGGCTCTACCTATACCGTTTTTCTGTACACTATTATTGGTTTTGTTAATCTGACGTATTAAATAGGGAGTTAGTACATGATACACTTTTCTTGTATTCACTCGAATGTAAATGGAAGTGAGCTTCGTGTGTAAAATGAGCAAACAATTACTTTTAAATTCGGCACTTTCAATCGAATCCTCAATTGCATCTACATCAATGTGCCAAAAAGTAGTGCAGTTGCACAGAGTGCATTATAATCAGTAACTGTTTAACTTCAATTGTTCTTATTAGTAACATGGGTGTGTATTGTGTAGTTTTTCCGTAAATACTCATGACTGCACAGAAGTCATTTCGTTTCCTGAAAGTTTTTCTTGCACAGAGGAATTCCCACATTTAATATGAGCACCATAGTGTAAACAGAATAAATATTAGGATCGACACACTTCTTGTTCCTCATATCACATTATGATCACCTGCAGAGAATTGCAATTTTCTTCAATTAACATCATTTCCTAATGCTCCGTAAAACAAATCTATCCATTTACACCATTAGTAGATCATTACAGCACTACCTCAACATTTCAATTCCATTTTTTACCGTTTAAATAATAGCCTTTCACTATTATACACCTACTGCATAATTTAGTCCAGTTGGCGGTTCATAAATGTGCGAATTCATTTGCAATAAGGAAACTTTTTAGCCTACAAGTCTACAATAGCATAACCAGATTTGTAATGTTAGTTTTTTTTCGAATTGTTAAAAAATTGAGCCCATAGAAGGTAGCCATTACTATCAATTTGTTTCCTTTGGGTACTTCTGTACATGTCTGGATATGCACGTAAACAGTAATTTCATTTCAATTACTGAATCTACAGATAATGGAGGTACCTTGTAAGGGATATTCCAATAAAGTCGACCAGAATTAATTATTGCATCTGAAGATGCAAGGCAGTCTGCATTTCCAACTTTTTACGCTTTTTTCGAAACCACAATAATTGGATATTTATTACTTGGACACTCCATTCAGTCAATTCAAAACATTAACCTTTGAACAAAGTAAACATACTTTTTCTTCTTTTATCCACCACTCTAGTCAATTCAGGTAGCCGTACATAGATATTAAGCGAATAGTGATGCATTATTTTCCACACGTCCTAATTATAATTCTTGACACACAACACGAAGTTGGCAAAAAACAGTCTCTTGCTACTGTAAATATTAATATGCTTCTTATCTCTACATTTTTAGGTAGCTTAGGCCCATTATGTCTTGTATTAACAAGTGTTTATTATTGCATCTGTTTCATGCGGGATTTGTCTCTGTCAACGTGCTGTCGTTGATAAAAGTTACATAACAGGATTCTCATTTTTAATTTCTTCAAAGTGATACTGTGTATGGAAACGTTTTTTTACAATCTTACTCTATTCATCTACTGTCATTGGTAGCTATCTAAACATCCTAACGAATTTTTAGAAAATTTTAAGTGTTTAAGTCGCATGTACAATTCAAACTTTTATCTTGAGTTTTAAATATTCATGAATCAACACCACTGCCAAGCGCTCATCTACCTACACTGAGCATTCATAGAAATTGAAATTGAATGTTTTACTAAAGTTTGGCGGTTTCACAAAAGAGCATTGGAATTTGCTTGAAATAAATAATTTTACGAAGAACAATTTGCAAATAATCTATAAATATGCAGTAATAGCAATTGAGGCCAGGGTGCACAACAAAAGGCCATGTTTAGTAAATGCTGACCATTCCACTAACCTACAAATACATTAGATACAGCTATTTATATACAACGTTATTACTTTGTGTTTTTATTTATGTCTAGTTCATAATACGAAAATTGAAGGTCATGGTGTCCACTGTAAATAAACATTTCTGGCATCTCTACTAAAACTATTGTGGTAATGATTTGCTATTGCGTAGTATCACTTATTGGTTAGCTGTAAATAATGGTATGCCTGAAAGAATAATTAAGGTACCCATTTCCATTATGCTATAGTAAATACTGTGCAAAAGGGACTATTCATTACGCAGAAAGAAATGTTAATAAATTTGAGAAAATATATCTGCAGACCATGATTGGAAAAGGAGTTACGAGTATTAGAGTGTACATAATAGTTTGTAAATTTCTAATTAGAAATGATGGTCTGCTGGAAAGGAATATTGAAAATGGTGGTGATAGCTTTTAGCACTAAGTAAATGTAGTGTAAGAGTAAATTGTATTGTAAAGTCAGAACTTAGAAATGGCTATCTATGCACACTGTTTCATTTGGCTGGCTGGGTTTCAATAAATAACCATTAGCATTGCCCTGTGTATGTAATGATTAGGAATTACACATGTGGAAAAATGATTTGAGAAGACAAATGAATCACTGAAGCGAAGAAACTAGATATCTGGTTTTGACAGTTGGCTAATAAATATATGCTGCCATATATTACTTAGCTATCTACAAAGTGCAATTCAGTAGTTGTACAAATGTGCAGAGTGTGTAAAGTTCAATAGAGCCATTTAGCGTAGATATTTTATAGCAAAACGTCGTGGCGTGTGTTTCCATTTGGTACTCTACTCTAATAGATTGTATAAATTAAAGAACCCATTATACAATAATTAACACACGCTTCTACCTGTTTTTAAATGCATACGTTCAGATTTGTGATTTATATTTTGTAAATTATACATAAGTATTGGAATGCATTTATAACTGCAGTATTTATGGCAGGACATTGAAAATTAGATCTTCAGAGATAAAAAGTACCATAAATTAATAATTATCATAGGAATAGTACACGTATGGGACAAAACAGTTAACTTTGTAATGTAAACTGGATAATAGCACAACATAATTAAGGTGTGAGATATTTTTTATTAAAATGCAAGTATGAATACATGGAAAGGTACCATGAAGTAGTACAGTAATGGCAATAGGTGAGAGAATGAGATGCAAAAAGGAAAAGACCTTCAAATTAGTTATTGACCATTGAATTGAATGAAACTGTCATGTTTTGTCTAGCCTGAAAGAGTGCTATTAAATTGACAACGATATACTAACTCACTATACTTATAACTGTACTATCTGAATAGCATGAATTATGTCAGCCAAAAGTTACACCGTCATAAGCCAAAGCATTCAACTGACTTGAGTCAAGGATTTTTATAGCACTTGTTGCTGTTAAGATTTCGGTTGGAACTTCTACTTCACACTCTTTCTAATATAGTGCCAATACCAATAAATACATTCTTTCCGAGAACAGAATCCTAGAACTTATAGCAACACAGTTTTCATTAAAATCTGGAGAGAAAATCCGATTTTACAGCGAAACCAAAAAGAGTCAAAAATCTGTATCTAAATCTACTAAACAAAAATTTCAAAGATAATATTTAATCTTAAAAGCGTAATTGATAAGTAAACTAATTTCTGTCATCTAAAAATGATTTCTAAGACAGAATTTGGCCGTATAGTACAAAAATGTCCTGCAGTTCGTTACGATGTAGTCTAGATAGTATCAAAAGATTCATATAGGTATGATAAGTGGATGGAGACCTTCACACTATTTTTGCAAAGATGGATTGAATGCAATTGGTAGAGAATAGAATGTAGCCACTGCAGTTTGTAGCCAAATGAGTACTTGCTCTGATGATAATAATACAGTCTCTGTCCCTCCCAAATGGAATTAATAGACAGGATTATGTTATTCGTGCAATTTACAGAAAATTGAGTACGTCCCCCATTTCATTACGTCTATTATGAAATCTAGGATGTCAAACTGTTCGCTCTGAGCAGGGGAATAACGAATACTCACAGTGCAAGTGCAGTTGTTAAGAAGCATATGATTTTCTGTCACAACAGGCATAAATATATCTTTATTCTATACACTAATGTCTATATGAAAATCAGAAAACTTGCATTAGACTTATTATTACGAAGCACTTAGCACTAATGTCCGTAAAGAGGACATGAACACGAGAGCAAGAGTCGTGCCATGAACATGTCATGTTCACTTGACTCCTAAATATAATAACTCCAACATTTTCTACTAAGTATTCAAAATACACACATGATGATGGTCGACATTGTCCTAGATTTTATATTTCAGAACAATATGTATCGTGAGTTAGATGGGCGCAATTGATTTTCAGAGATAAATACATGTAGACCGTTTTCGCTTTACTTTACTATTTCTTCTGGCAATTCTACATTCGTGTAGTGTGAATGACATTGTAACAGTTGGAAAACTGGTAACTACTCGTGAATTGTAAACCGAGAAAGAAGTTTTGTCACGATTTCAATGACACATTTAATGCATTTCATATAAAACTTATATTTGATATCCATTCAAGTCGTATTGGATGATAAATCTGGGAGTTTCTCTCCAGGTTGTGTAGAGGAAACTAATGAAACCCAAATTAGGATTCATTTTACATTAATTTATCACAAAAAAAGTTGATTTTCGATATTTTAAGATATTTTGAAAGGTAACGTTCATAAAGGGTTAGAATTGTATCTGAAGAGAATGAGGGATGGAGGAATATGGATTGGGCTTGAAGTACCGGTATGGGCTGTAATGAAATGAAATAGAATTACATTATGGTGATTACACAGAGTGTAGCACCTAGAGAGCTAAAATGAGATGTTCTGTCGGCTAATGTAATAATGCAGTGAGAAATGAGATGCTATTGACGTTATTGCACATTGTATGTTAATGTCCTCTGCAGACATTAGAGCAGATTCGTCAGGGAAGAGTAAGTAAAGGATTTATCTCGAGTGCTGAGTAAGATGGGCAAAGGAAAGACAAAGTGCGACAGAATAATTTCATGATACCGTAATAATGAATAAAATTGAGAACAGTCTCGGTGGATTGGTTTCTTCTGCCATTTGCCCAACTCTGGATCTCCTAAGCATTTTGTCTTGCTGTTCCGGTCCGCATCCTATCTTCACTCTCTACATGAACTTTTCTCTACGCAATATCAATAATATTCTATGGTAGCTTAAACTTGGATAAAGTGCACAAACACTGATATTCTAACCACACTTCGGATAAAGGTAATTATAGTACAGACAAGCTTCACTTCATTACTCACACTACTAAGTACTATACTCTGTTGCCAATGCACAGTCATGCCACAACGACTCCAGGGACATGCCCGACAAGACTAAACTCTTTGCAAATTCTAATGCAATGCCATTCTCCTTACCAGGAGCAATAATCGTAGCAAGGCAAAAGGATGGAAAATCTAATTTAGAGTTCGCTGGCACTTACCAAATGCATCTTTGCCCAAATCAAACCAATGTGCGTAAAACTACTATACACATGGGAAAATTACATTTTTCCTGATTTTATGCTCAAATTAAAATTTTTCGCAAATTACTGTTCTCTAAATCAATTACTCAACCTATCAAAATTGTCTATAAAACAAAATGCAAACTATTTTAATCTTCGAAAACCTTTAAACGATACACCAATTGACTTAGGTATTACATAACATATTTTTTATTTTTTCTGACTATCTGTCTGTCTATAGGCGACTTTTGTCAAATTTATTCATTTTTAAGGATGCTAAGGAACGTCCAATTCGAAACTGGAATCCAGTTGACCTTTGGACTCGGATTAATGATTTGTTCCATTCCTCATGATGTTCAGTTTAATAGCTTCCGCTTCTTTGCTGCAGCGATTACTGCGGTGTGTTTATAAATAACATTTTGAAGCTGCATACATAAGTTGCTAATTACTGTTTGCAGTTTTGTAGACACAATACAATAGCATTGGGCATAAAAGTTGCTCCTAAATATTCGTTTCGCTTTTTTGCTTAGTTCAACTAAGTAACAATGGATCGTTCGAGTAGTCACAAAAACGAGTGCAATGT
>JABASH010006029.1:0-11176 GCA_019776445.1 Tomocerus maximus
TATTGCTTTCACAATGACTAGGAACGATAAAATCCTATCCATCGAAATCTATGTATGTCTACATACATCGCTACCTCCATGCATTCTTTCTGCGTAGTAGCACCATAGTAGTATAGGAGTAAAGTGTAATAAGCAGTCGTAATCGTGATCATACATTGCATAATTGCATACAATACCCGGGAGTGGTTAGAGCAAGTATATTTATATTTAACATGTAGTCGTGTCGTATTTAATCCGTCTTCAAAATAAAGATGTATTCAATATCTTAATTTTTTAAATTAAATTCTTTTGTGAAAAGTGAGATTTCTTCATGTGATGCTAGAAATACTGTAATTATGACTCTTGATTAATTGATTTCCTCTCTGGTATCCTAAACTAAATTGGTCTATCTTCATTTCAATAAAAACCCTAAAGCTATATATTTTGCTCGGATTCCCCTTGTTTTTTGCTCATATGCCCCGAAGGGGGGAAATGTGTTTAGATTTTCATAGGCGGAGCCAACTCCGACTTTTCCCTACCCAAAAATACGATTACTAGAGTCGTAGTTGCAGTGCTTTTTTGTTGAGACTGTTCAGGAGTTGAAGGAACAAGATTCCTATATACCAGAAGGATTGGACAATTGAAAGACTACAGTCAGCAAGGATGTAGGAGATATTAAAAATAGTTTCTTCATTGACACAGATTCAATAATGCAGGTACATACTGCAGGTACAGGTACAGTACTCTATATAGTATATACAGTGTAGTATGAGTTGGTTGTTTTATCAGCATGTAATAGTAATGGAGACAGAAAGAAAGCATAGCCGACAATAATTGAAAGATAACCCATATGTAAATTAGGGATAATATAATCATTAGCAATGTGTTCTCGGATTAGGTTCTTTTCTGTACAATTGAAGCTCATGTCAGCAGAGCTAAAAATAATTATTAAGTTGGATTAAGTCAAGTACCTATAATCACGGAGATTAGATAAATGTAAAACACACAGGTTAAATTGTAAATAAATAGAGTTAGAAAAATAAATAGTAAATCCATACTATTTCTTTATCTCATACCGTATTTCTTTAGCTAAAGTTAAAACGGACTTCGGGAGCATATTTTTGTCGAGTTTGGTCAAGTCAATGCGTTCGTAAGTTATCGTCAGCGATACCATTAGCTAAAAACTAAAATCGTATATAGGGTTTCTTGAGACTATTTATAACTACCTAACTTCATGCATTTGATATTAATAAGCGATGTGGGTGTTTTAGGATGTTTTAAGACGTTTTTAGTGTGCATCGTGCATTTAGTATTTAATGCAACGCAGACACAAACGTACCTTAATTAGCGAAGCTCAGTACTATTTTATAAAGGACCGGGGTTTAATTGTAGAAATGCGGTGGTAGGTAACTACGGCTCTCTCTCTATTCACACTCACTTCACTCACCACACCACCCACTCTACTCACTCCACTCTAGACTTGAATTTTGATTGTAACATTGTAAGTACACTCATGCGTCCATTCATAAACTTGTAAACTAGAGACTAATTAACGAAGCGATTGATTAGCGTTATGCAATATGACTTCATGATTCATGACTTGTTATGCTTAAAGTTTTAGAGATATTTATTGTTCTTATCGAATGTATTCTTATACTCTTTGCCTCAATTTTGAGTTATTCGATTATCTCATTTCATTTTTGCATGTTTCTTTGTGTATAAAGTCGTATTTAATATTAATTTATTATTACACTACTATACAGGAGAAGTATTTATCTATTAGGTATTACTCTGTTCTGTTTGTAGAAATATTATTGCCATTCATATTTGAAGTAGAGCGATTTGTTCAGCATGTCTAGTACTTGATACGGTTACAATTTAATTAAAACAATTTTACTGCTCATAGTACTAAAATACTTACAGTTACAGTGTAATAAATAGCTGTAACCATTTAAATAAATTACTATAAGTGCTTACTACAGTTACAGATGTAATAGAGTCTACTTTTTTACATACATAATCTTGGGGAATGTACAGGAACTAATAAACCGGAACATAACATGGTTATAAGGAAGATAGCAAAGCGGAGTCGAATTTTGGGCTAAGAGTAGTAAATAAACTACTTTTAGTAGTAGAGTGCTCAGATGAAAACATTATAACTTTAGACCTCTACCCAAGGAACAAAAAAGCTACATTTTGTGCTTTATGCTTTTTTATAAAAACTTTTAAAAAAACTTAAAAAACTTTTTCCTTTTTTGAATTCCTAAAAATTGCAATAAAAAATAAATAAAATATGCCATTTTGTAGTTTGATATTCCTAGATTAGTGTTCCATTGATTTTAAGCACTACTCATTTAATATTTGATTGGTTTGTCTACTAAATGTAGGCTGACTACTACTTTATGCATAGATAAGTCAGTAAATTAGCAAAAAGGTAAAAAAGGAAAGCATTGCTTTTTCCCCTTTTTGTAAAAAATCAATTGCTTTTTTGTTCCTTGCCTCTACCTACTATCTATTTAGAAATGTTAAGGAGGCTGCCAGCTTTTGAATGAGTCGAATCACAACTGTCTATATAGGATGGACAGAACTAAAGTTACGTCGATTATTAGTTTATGACCCCTCCCCAGTTAATGGGAGTGACCGATTTTGCCCATTTGCAACCTAGCTTTCGTTTTGACCCTAAAAAACAGTATGAGAAGTTTGAAGGAATATCTGCATCCGTTCGAAAGTTATCGTGGACAGTAACAGACAGATGGACAGACAGCACGGACATAAATCAAGACAATTTTATTATTATTGAATATAAAAAATTAGATATCAGCCTAGTTTCGGCCTTAGTAATATTTATGTCAATAACTTTACGACCTTTAATTCATTAAGATGCATAGTATGCGTCCACAAGTCCACAGACTGACAAACGGATGACAGACCATCTCTATAAACGTATCTGATGCTGCTTACCCTAAAAATGAGCAAGATCATGCATCAATACCCCATTTGCCTACATAGAATTATTTGTGGGTGTTTTCTTGCAGTAGTATCATCAGTACCTATAAGTTTCAATTTCAATATGTGCGTATATTGTTAGTGTGACTTATACAAGGTGGTCACACACCACAATCACAATAATTTGGTGTGGTATTAATCTATTAATGTATGATGGAGCGGAGTAAAAGGGAAGGGAAAAGTGGCACATGAATGAGACAGATGTGGAACACGCTACACGCAAGCGTAACATATAAATAATATAAATATATAAGTGTAGGCTTTAGGCAAGCCTTAACGGATTTTGAGTAAATTCGTATTTTGCTGATCTATTTATATCTATTCACATTTATTCGTCATAAATTTTTACTCATTTTCATAACTCATAATATTTATGCCATTCAGCCCAGCCATCGCCATGTATTGCCATTTAGCCATTTCATATTTTCTATGTAAACCCGAAACAATACCGACAGAAGTTATGTTTTTCAATTTTATTATATATTACAATAGGAATTAGATATCATTTCAGGGAATACGAATGTGAATTTGTAGCACAAAATGGCAATCTGAATATTCTCTGTACTACGAGTTTAAACACCTGAACTAGGTAGCTACTAAGAATGTGCGGTAACACAGAAATGCTGTGGTATCCCACCCAAGCGTCATAAATGGGGAATGGAAAGTTGATAGTAATTATGTTTGCGTGTTTGCTGCAGGTTTTGCAACTTGGAGTAAGAAGATGGGTAAGACATGGAATCAATTGAAGAATACGAACGAGTTTCGTTACTCAGTGGACGTGGTTGACAGTGGGATGATTGGTGATGTGACCAGGAACAAATCCGGAGGAGTTGATCGTCCTCTGCGGCTTTCTCTGAGTGAGAGTGACGGACAGTTAAACTTCTCCAGTCCCACAAAACGTAGCCACGGGGGACTGAGAGCAAAGAGCCCCGCCGGGGCGAGTGGCAATAAGACCGGCGAAAGACTTCCTATGAGTCTGAAGGGTGGCGGCGGGGGGAGTAAGGGCGGGGGAGGAGGCTCCTCAACAGAGCTCAAGTCCAGACTTAAAGTGTCTGCCTCAGAAGAGAATCTAAAAGATGTTGGGGCGTTGAGGAAGCTTAGTGGAGGACACGCACGACAGAGTCACTCAAAAGACAGCTATCTTCGGAAGTGCGCGACTCTGAAGCCGAAATCATCTAAAGTGGATCGTGTAGAGTCCCTCAAGGGTATCATCCTGTCCAAGACGACCAAGAGCCCTTGTCGTCCACCGAAAAGGAGTGAGACAACAGAAAAGAAATCTACGACTTCCAGCTCACGACAAATGAAAAACTCTCCATTATTCCGCAGTTGCTCAACGTCGACTCTGCCGTCTTATGTGGCGGGTGATGACCCTGCGACAGATCTGGACCTCTCCCCACGTCGTCCTCTACCATCTGAAATTAATCCTAATAGTCGTGGTGTAGGGAGTGAACTTTCGTCGAATTCCAGAGACAGCAAGAAAGAAAATAGTTCAGCCGGAACCTGCAACAATAAACAAAGGAATAATAATTCTTATCTGCATAATAATAATAACTGTGCGAACGGTAAGGGAATAAGAAAGGATAGTAGTAAAACGAGTAGTAACAACAATAAGAGAAGTGGGGCGGGGGCGGGTGGAAGGGGCCAAGTGGCGATTCTGCCTGACTCATCGTATTACTCATTGGAAGAGGGAGGCGGAGAGCCAGTGTCCTGTCTTCTCAACGCAGCCAGCAGCTCTCCAGCCAAGAAAGCAGTTAGTGTAGATAACATTGCCTCAATCGTCGGAAATGACGTCACAGCTAAAAGGTTCGGTTTTCCTCATGGATTCGTTCGTTCCAAACTCAGTGTATTGCCTGAAGAAGCTCCTAACAAACGACTCGTCTCCAGTCTCAGCTCAGACAGTTTGCACATCACCAGCAACAGCAACACTACTCCGGGTAACAAAGACAATAGTCTCATCCGCACCAGACATTCTTCCGAACAACACGAACAGAGACCAGGGACACATCACAGTTCCTCCAGTCCCACTCTGACATCCTCCTCCTCCACAATGTTTCAAAGACGGGAGGATCGGAGTAGGAGTTCCAGTCCCCCCAACACTACCACCCTACCCTCCCCCTTCAATAATTGTGGGAGAACAACAGCTGATTGTTGTGACTCATCGTCAGTAGTATTAGAAAAAGGACAGAAAGTACCGAGTCGAAGCAACAGCTGCGAAGCCTACGACTTCCCAGCCCATCCACCTTTTCTTAATCAACTCTACCTGAGAAACCATGAAAGAAACGAATTTTCTTCTCAGAACGTATCTTCCTCCACTCAAACTATCTCTTCGTCCTCCTCATCCTCAGCAGTCGCTGTTGGCTCTTCCAACGAGTCGGGATACGACTCAGATACTAATAAAAACCTCGGAGATGTCGAAATAATTGCACCTCCGGAAAATATCGGCACTCGGGTGACGGAACCTGTTGAAGAAAATCAGTCCTATTATCAATCAGACAAGACTTCAACGGTCAAAGCTGCCGTTGTCAGAAGAAAAAGTGACATTGGTCATAATGTGATAGCAAATAATAATCCGAGGAAACCTCACATCACCTCGTCACTGTCTATCGATGAAAATGTCGACAACTTTGACCGTGCTGGGCTCTATTTTCCAATGGCGAGGGGGGAATCTTTGAAAGTTTTCTACGGTGCTAATTCAGGGAATAATAAGAATTCCAAACCACCATTCCCAAGCTTGGGCAAAGGGAGCATTCAGTGCATGGAAAGTCGAGAAATTTTCCGACTCTGCACTTCTCCTAGTTTACCATACCCGACTGACCAGAAATTATCGAATCCCCCGACCACTTTTCTCCCCCCACCCCCTCCTCCTTCAAACAAAAAACGATTCCAACTCTTCAGAATATTTATGGACGCTGATGAGACACTAGGAGTTTCCTTACAGTCTTCCAATTCAAATGGAACTTCTGAACACGTCGTCAACTCCATTTATCCAGCATCTCCAGCGTTTAGGTAAATTCGTACATATATTATTACAATTTTTCCATTGAATACTTTTAAAGTAGGAATTAGGAAATGAAAATGAAGATTATTCCACCTAGTGTAAAATCACAGATTACAAATCTTAAAATATCAGGAGACGAAGTTTGTTCATCCGAATTTTCATTTCAATATTTTTTCTGCATAATTTCAGAGACGGGCGAATCGAGATCGGTGACGAAATCGTAAACATCAACGGAAAACGACTCCGTGGTTTGAGTGCAGAGGAAGCAGCGATGATATTGCAAATGATGAGCATTGGTTGTTCTCACATGGAGATACTGATAGCTCGAGAGAGTGTCTCAGTCGCAGAATTAGGAAGTGGCGAGGAGAGAAATCAGAATATCCGTCCTGCCAATAATACTAAGAGTCAGTATCCATCCAGCAGAGATTACGAATCCTTAGAAAAGTTCAAGTCGAGCCACATTGGCTCATTTGGTGCTCCAGTTATTCCTCCAGCTGATATCCGCAGTCGACCTTCTCTTCACCCTGACACGAATATTGGATCTACAATGCCTTCCAGTTTTTCCTTATCCCACGAAACAATAGACGAAAATTGTGCCGCCGAAGCTTCGTCAAGGTTCCTATCCCCCGCCGTCGGCGAGAAAATTGTACTGCGGAAAACGTCACTTCAGCCTTCCTTTGTTCTCAGCAACTATGACCGGGAGAGTGCGGTGATTGGCGGGATTGAAACTATGTACCCAGACTCCACATCGACCAATTTTCTCTCCTCCCACTATGCCCCTCCCGGCAGTCCCCGGCTGTCCCAGATTTCAAAAAAGAACCGTCGACACAGCACTCTCACCTACTACACGGCAGAAGCCGAGGGGATGGTTGGCGGGGCAAACAGCATCTGCCATCCGTACTCATCATCCACCAATCAGAATCCTACTAATTACTATCTGACCACAAACCTGTGCACTCTGCCCAGGAAACACTCAACTAAAGTCAACCCCTCTCTTGCCTCTTCACCCTTCTACAAAATACACACCGTCGTTCTGGACAAAAGACCCGGAAAGAAGGGACTCGGCTTCTCTATTGTTGGTGGTCGTGACTCTCCCAAGGGGAATATGGGCATTTTCGTCAAAACTATTTTTCCCAACGGCCAAGCTGCAGATCTCAAATGTTTGTTTGAAGGTTAGTCATAATAATAATTTGATGTCTCACCTTCCTCCCTTTTCTACTTAACATTTTCATGCGTTTTTAATTTCCATCCTATTCTCCCGAATATTAAAATACAACAAAGGTGATATTCAATGTAATCAACATTTTACGATTTTAATCATTAATGGATGAAAATGGGGTGTAGCATGAGTACTCAATAAATTTTAATCAAAATGGAATTTATTTTGCTATACAAACTTTTTATAACCCCTCGGACGATTTTAATCATTTACATTCTCAGAAAAAAAGATATTTTTTTCCAAATCCTCACAATATGTGAATGACTATGAATTGAATATGAATTGTGTACATATAATAATATTACTATTGGGAATTATATTTGCATTAATATGTATTATTTATTTGCATTTCAGGAGACGAAATCCTGAAAGTGAATGGGTGCCCAATGCAAGGCTTATCTCATAGTGAAGCAATATCCGTTTTCAAGAAGATAAGAAACGACGACGTAGTTCTTCAAGTTGCACGGAGAATCACATCTGAGAAAACAAAGTAAATCGTGTTTGCTCTTTTTACCAAATATTTACATCTCTGTCTCTACTACCTCTACCTGTTTGTATTAACATGAGTTTTGTTTGATTGTGACCGTTGATTATTATTTTAATGACATTTATTTGCTGTCCGGCGGTTTACCTTACTGTGTGTTCTAAATGTGGTTTATTTGGTTTAAAAACTATATTTGTACATGGGATGTGACTTTTGACTCATGAGGATTGTTTTCTTTTACGACATAGATCACCTTCACCTAAATCGAAATCTTGTGATGATTTGGAAGGAATTGATCCCTAGATGAGTGACGTATGAGATCTTAGTCTTCGTATGGATGAAGACCTATGGATAGTAGACTGCTGACCAGGGTTGCGGTGGATGAAATTGGAAAAAAATAATTTCTTCCTGGACAAAATTAATTTCGTCAGGGCAAAATAATTCCATGGACAAAACTAATTTCATCCTGGACAAAAGTAATTTCATCCTGGACAAAACGCAACCCTGGTGCTCACAGATTGGACGGGCTGACGTTTTCAAAAGTGCCTTCCATTTTCTATCTCTCCCAATCATTTGCTCAAAAGTTCACTGCGGCAGTGAATTGGACAACATTTCTTGTGTTCTTAACCAAAAGACGGAAGAAACAAAACCAACGAATATTCTACAATCCTTACACAATGTAGTTAAAGCCAATAATGATACAATCGCAAGTATTTATATGCATGTACTTAGCAAAAGTATAGCAGTACGAAGCAAAGGTACTTTGTAAATAAGTAATATGTAATAATATATGTTATCGTAGTCGTAAAAAATGCTTTCTTACTCAAATATTATCATTTACTTGCTAAACTCAGAGTTTTATTGTGAAATGTTTGATTATGTCACTTTGTTGCGGTATTTGTTGCTTCATTTTTATGTCATGAAGTGAATTATTGATGTCGTAAGTACATATTATTGATATTCTTACTCCTTACTCTAAATATTTGTGAATATTTACGAGAAGTGCAAATTGTCAGTAGGAATTTTCTACGTAATATTTAGACTAAATTAATTATGTTCATAGTAGGAGTGAGTATTTTGGTTAGGAATTTTTTAATGGCATAGTAAGTAAATATACTTAAATAAAGATTCGTGGACAAAGCCTTCCGGGAATTGGCTCATTGCTTTTATCAGACGGTACAGCTTATCTAAAGGATTTAAAAAATAATATTGTTACTTGACTGTACTACTTATTGTTAATGTGTGTCAACTTTGCTCCACAAAATCAATGCAGCCTTTCTAGTCGTTTAGTACACACAAATAAATGGAAGCCAACATTTACTTACGACATCCTAACGAAGATATTAAAAATATGTCATGTAAATAGCAAATACAAATCCGTAAATATTATTATTAGTTACACGATTGTTATACATTTATCTAATATTATTATTGGCAATTAATACTAATGATTATACTGCGGAATGTCTCATTTAATACTGAATGTCATTCTTATAATTGTGTTTTTATCTCCTTACAATTGTGTTTTGAGTTCGTCCTATGAACCTCTGCTTTTTTCGAGTCTTTCATAATTTCTTGCTCACTCATTTTGAGACTTCAAAAAGCAAATTGTAAAATTACAACCAAATATACTATTATAACATAGTTAATAGCTTACATATTATTAATTTTCAAATTTTAAGTGCTTCAGAGTTTTATCAACTTTGCGTTTGGCAACCTCAGCCAAATCGGTGGAAACGATTCAAAATGCCTAACACATGTGTATACATATACATATATAGTAGTAATGCAATTTACATAATAAATGCAAATTATTGTTTTAATGCAGATAATGGTTCATTTTTTTGGGTACACTTTTACTATTACTAGCTCATAGCTCTCACTTTTGATCTGACAATAAAGGTTGGGAAAATTTCTAAGGAAGTGACAAAAGTCTGGCAGATTTTTTTCGTTTATATTGATGGATTCATGACCTGGCTTTCAAATTCGACCGCAGTCAGAAAAAACTCCCATTGATGGATAAGTTTTTGCAATTAACCAATAAGATTTCAAATTTCCATTACGAATTTTATAGGTTTCCCACTGAGAACTGGGGTACTATTTTGTTTAAAAACGTCGCAACTTAACGAACGGTTGACGGGGGACATCGGATCATCGGACATCACGGTTAGCTTGGGGCACTATGCGACTGTTGCGACTATTAAAATGCATGTTAAAATGTTTTAACATCCTGTCAAATTCCTCCAAGGGTACTAATTCGATCTTTATGGTGCTTACATTTTTGGAATCGTGAACTATCTATAGGAGAAATTGTTAGTTCGCCGATTTTTGATATTTGAGTTCTAAGTACTTTTAAAAATCAGAACTAAAAGTACAAATATCCACATGTTTTCAAAACATCAAAAATCGGCGAACTAACAATCGCTCCTGGATAGTTCACGATTCCAAAAATGTTAGCACCATAAAGATCGAATGGAGGAATTTGACCGGATGTAACGACTTTTTTTGACCAAAATGATAATCATAGAATATCCGGTCAAATAAAAATATATTTGTGCAAAAGTTTATCTCTATAGAAACTTGTTTGCATCTCTTGAATGCATAGCTAAACTAAAAGTAAATTGTTTACATTGGGTAGGCTAAAATGGGGTTACGGTTACGATACGATGTGTAACGAAATTTCGAAAGGTAATAATTTTTGATTTTCATCCCCCCCCCTTAGTGGCAAAGCCCATCCTTAAACAATGCAAGAATGTAAGGTTTTACTGAATGAAATTGAACTGTCTGTAGGTATGTTTTACAATTTGTCTAATGTGCCTGGCTTTACGAAAATCCCTGTGCATGTATATCGTACAACAATAAAATACAACGCGCAGTTTCTTCTAAAGATATGGATATTTTACGCTAGAAATTGCTGCTGAAACTCAGAGGATTAATTGCAATATGTTCTACCTATTTCCATTATACTTTTGCAGAGAAACTTATCACCGTTCCATGTATGTGCAACGGTCAGACTAAAAGGCCCCATCCACCCCACAGGCCCCACCCCGAAAACCTAACCAAATTTTTCATAATGTAACCTAAACTGACGGGTGGGGCGGCTGGGGCTAGTGGGGCGGATGGGGCCTTTTAGTCTGGCTGGTATGTGCAACACTTGTCTGTAGGCAGTGTTTTACTAGCCACCGGATAGTGGCTAAAATGGTTTTTAACCTAATCTTTATTGGCCACTGGACAAAATGGCTTTAAATGGCTTAAATTAAAAACAATAAATTTTGCCAAATATTGCAAACTTAAACTGACATTCTACTGTAATTAGTTAGTATTATCATTACAAACGACCAAAATTTAAAAACAGCCAAGAAATGTACGCATAATATAAAAAATAATTTTGCCTGAAAATTTTATTTGTTTAGCATAAATAATCATTTAATTCGAAATACACAACTCCGCATTTTAATACCTTTGTTAAATCCCAAAATTACCAATCTAC
>JABASH010006030.1:0-11175 GCA_019776445.1 Tomocerus maximus
AATGAAATAATTTAAATAGTCAATGATAATAATTGAATGGGTAAATGGTGAACCATTAAATTTAAATAGTTTGAAAAAGTCAATGAAAAATAATTTTATCTATTTTCGAATCATACTGCACCCGACGGACTCAACGGGGTACACTCTGTTAGGTCAATCCATTTGGGCCAAAATACAAAATCAATTTAGCGCAACCCAGAAAATTTAAAGCCCAATTAGGCCAATATATAGCGGACACAAATGTAAAAATAACGACTATAATATGTGTATTTATGTACAATTATTGGAAGCACAAGACGGTGTCACGTATTTTTAGCCATGTCAGTAAATCAATTTAAATTTAAAATTATGGTAACAAGCATACATTTCATTTACGATATCCTTTACTAAGGATAGCGGACGTAATTGTAATATACATAAATGCAGATAGTACACATATTAATCACTACTATTTTATAGTTTGGTCTAAATGGATTGGTGTAGGTCTCATTGAATCCCCACTATCACCCAACACACAGGGAATACACACTGGATCAGACCTAACCAAAATCTAGAATGATGACATAGTGATTAATAATTTTATATAACTAACTGTTGTGGAAGATTTGATGAATGAGCAAATTTTTATATACAACCTAATAATTAGCAATTAATGTATCATTTATTATATTGGAATGCTATCTGTAAGTATCATTGACATAATTATTTAGCAATAGCATATATTGATATTTGATGAGCATATAAATAATTATAGGAAGGTGTTTTGGATTAAACCTTTATGTACTAAGGTCACAAAATGTTTATGTTCTAATTTTCTAGTTATTATGCAATTGTAATGTGAATCTTATTCATTTAGAATGTCACATAAAAATAAAAATGGGCTTTTAACCTGAATAAATCGGCGTTGTTTTAGCTCAGCAGTGTTATTGTTATTATCCTTTCAGTGTAGCAAGAAATCGGAGGCTTGGCGAACCTGTCAAAACAAGGTCAGTTTTAATTAAATTCACTCACTAGCTGTCAGTATTATGTCAAAGTTTATTAATTTTCTTCCTGGTAGTACTCCGTATTGATATTATTACGTATTGAACTTATAATATTGCCTAGGAGGCATAACCTATATTTATATAAGATATATAAGCTATAGGTATATCAATACGGAGTTCGACCAGGAAGAAAATTAATAAACTTTGACATAATACTGACAGCTAGTGAGTGAATTTAATTAAAACTGACATTATTTTGACAGGTTCGCCACGCCTCCGATTTCTTCTTACACTGAAAGGATAATAAGATGCTGTCTTAATACACTCCACACACACTCCACAGTAGACACCCCACACATATCTGAAAGGACACACATAAGTGCATGGTGATTCAGGGATACCGTTTTCTTATGCAATGAATAGATTTACCTTCATTTCCGAATGTCAAATATGATTACAAGGTAGGATATAGAATGCAATACGATCAAAGTTAAGTAACGCTGCCACAAACCGACATCCATAAACGTAATAAACGTAAACATATCTCATATAATTTACGGTTTTACAAAGGCTTTTGAGACTCCTGGGGGCCTTCCTGTTTTGCGTTTTATGGTGAGGGGTATTCTCTTTGCAGTAATAGTTTACTATCTTGATTATGATTTTTATATTGAACGGACCCCGAACGTCATGTAACCTCGGGATTTTTTGTATTTGTTAAGAATGTATCTATCTGCTTATAATTTTAAATTGGGGTTATTTGGCGGCTTGTAAGGACGTATTAAAAATAAAATAAAATAAACAAGAAAAGTGGCAGTTTATGCCGCTAAAGGACAGAGAAAAGGATGAGGTATTCCTTTCTAGGACTACCCTTTGTCCATAAGGTTTCTTAATATGCAAATAACGTGACTAGTAATGGCGGTGCTTTAAACTGGCCCCTCTGATTGGTGTCCCTGGATGTCATACTTTGCTGTTGATTTTGTGAGTCATCTTTAGCAGGGTTAAATTCCTAATCTGATGTAAAGTAGAAAGCCAGCTATCTTTGCATTGCACTACGTCATGAGTTCAAATGCATTTATTCTGTATGCCCAAGACATATGCAAAGCTTTAAGTCTTGATCAATGCTTATCAGTGAGCCATACAAGTAATTTTGACTAAATAAAATTCATTTTTGCCGTTTCAGCCAATAATACTCGTTCTACAGCCTATCATACTTGATTTTAAAGCCCTCAGTACTTTCCGAACTACCGATTGTGCCTTTGCCTTTATTTAACTGCCTTAGTTACCTTTTTAAAGCCTCATAAACCTTTACCCATAAATAAATTACTTATGATAAGACGCATATTAATTTTGATGCAATGCAACGTATATGCAACGTATATGCAATGCAATGTATATTTTTTTCAAAAGCAATTTTATCTATCCTTACCATAATTGTGATAATGTAATAAAATTAACATAAGTGCAGTAATAGTTTGAAATGCAAGAATGATCCTAATATGACCAAGTTGATTGATTTTATTAAAAATTTATTAAACAGGTTGGGAAAATCGTCCTACAGAACGAAGAAATGTGCACGTTCTGTTGATGTGCTGGTCCATCGACCATCATATAATTAGTTTACGCTTAGCTTTCTACTTAATATACGATAATATAATGTATATAATTACAACGCCAATTCAATATGTTGTCATTCGGAGTGTATTCGTGTTTAATTTACTTATCTTAAAACACCACCAAAAATTCCTAAGTTACTTTGTAGCAGTTGGAATATCATATGTAATTATAATGATTATGACTTGGACAATATTTTTGAAGGTTGGGGGGAAAATGTCAGCATGCCTCATAGCTTTAGTACAAAGTCCAAGCTTATTTTCTAGTGCTAACTCCAATGACATAAAATATGTTAAAAAGTTTCAATTAGCATGTAGATGTGCAAAGTTTAATATAGAAATACACACAAAAATAACGAAAAGAAGTGCACCAAAATTCATACTTAACATCAGCAGAGGAACTGCAAAATTACTAATTGGCACATAAAATAATTTATTGAAATTTACTAATATAATACCATAGTCTACTTGTCAATGCAAAAATATACCTTTTAAATAGTGTGATACTGTTGGGAGAAAATCTTGAAAGACCCACTTTTGACCAATTGTTTTTGGGAGAAGTTGGACAACGTCTTTCGCAGTATTTATTTTTATTTTATAAGAGTATTTTATCTGAAATCAGCGCATTTGATAACCTCAAGATGTTAAACATAGCCATATTATTCTATTACACTTTTCAATTTTAGCAACGAAAGCGACCTATACAACGCACAACGCAAGCGCTTCGGTGTACGAATAAAGGAACAACCCTTGTCAATTCATTGAATGGCTGAATGAGCTATTTCCATGTCTGCGGATAGTTGTCTGTGGTGTGCACCGACTATGGGTTTCGGGTGCAGTTGAGAAAGACGTTCGGATGCCACACGGCTCAAAGATAATGCGGGACTTATTGTCAGTGCTGGCACCAATTGCCGAGGAAAGTTGATTCTGTCACTTATGCGATGTTCCCACCACAGTTTAATGGGATTGGCCCCCCATATATGTTACAGTTTTTCAGAATACTTAAATATTATATTAATATTAAATTTAACGTTGTAGAGGTGGGATGGTTAATTCTGTCGCTTTAAAGTGCTGAGGCCCGTATTCCGTCCTTCTTTGACTCTGGTTCTTTCCAAGTTTCGCAAAATGCTTTGTTAAATATTAATTATTAATATACCTACATGCTTGTCTCGGTTCAGTGCAAATTTACCACCAATTTAAATTGAATTAAAGGAGCGGCCGACTTTTAACATCCTTTATTATTTACGTCCTTCCAATAAAAGTTGGAAGATACATACACAATTCTTCTGTTTTTACTCCCTTGAAAACTACCTATTACTTAGTCATGTAAAATGTAAACCCATAAAAATGATTTTAATAAAGCCTTCCAATAAAAGTCCTCCAATTCTCCAGAACATTTAACCAATTCAATTAATATTCTTCAGCCATTATTCGGTGAAGACATGACATACAAAGTAATCAAAATACCTACTTACTTTAATGAAAGAAGTACAGAAATAAATTGACCATTTTCTTTAAAGACGTTGGGTTGAAAAGATAATTATTATAAAACGAATTACCAGCTACACAAATTCATCATACCACAATACCATACATACCCTTCGAAATAATAAAACATTACAATATTTCACAATGAAATATTTTTCAATTAACGATCACGGCAGCAACAAACACCAACTAAAGAAATCATTAATAATATTCGCAATTTCCATAATTGTTGTTGTCCGTTCATTGAGTGATAATAATAATTACGGCACAGAAATTCAAGATTTAAAGACGATAATTGATTCATTGCCCTATGTCAGTGTATCTATACTGTACGATACTGTGGTTCATTTTAACTTCCATTTTGATGGAGAAAGCAATCCCATAACCCTCATGCATACGGAGATGGTAATAAGTTCAAAGGTGGCAATGCCCATCATTGAAAATCGGAAGTGGATCCTCCGCTATGCAAGAATTATTGTCATTCTTAAAACAGAGGCCTCAAAAGAATTTTACAAATACTTTTTTGCTGACTGTTATCCTCATCTTACATTTACTGCACAACTGAAACTCTGCAGAGAAAATTTTGGTTACGAAATTTTCATTTCACATCCAGCATTATTTTCTCAGTACGCAGATTATTACTCTTATAATTCTTTCAAAACCATTTCTTTTTTTCCCACGATGTATTTTCAATTTGGCACTGAAGAAACTATCGTATTAAAACAAATTCAACTGTTATGTCCATCTTGTTTCGTAAGATGTCAAGAAGATTTCTATATTCCATTGCTGTTTGAGACAACTTTTGAAATATTCACAGAGAAAATAATTACAAATGCTATTAACTTCATTGATACTCACAGGTTAAAATTCCCAAATCCCCAATATTGTCTTCATCCAAATGGAATTTATAAGTCTCGAATTACACAAAACGCGTCTAATAGTAGCAAAATTATTTCATCGCCGTTTACATCATTGAAGAACAAATCAACTTCACTTGATATGGCAATTTCGTCTGTATATCTCACAGACTTAAATTTCTTAGAATATTTTTTGCCAAAACTTCCTACCGTTCAACAATTCCGGACAACAACTTCATTCCGCATAATAACCGGAGAAGAAGGATGGAATTTTGTCACTTGTTATGGAGTGACAAAAGTTATAAGATGGGATATTTATTTCAGTCCCTTTGACATTATGTCTTGGACACTAATATTTGTTTCAATTATGATTTTATCTGTCATTGTATTTTATCAAACTAACTCAATTCCAAACAACAGGATCAGGAGCATTAAACAAATTATTGCCACGGTTTATGACCATGCTGCTGTTTTACTTGAGCAGTCAGTATCAATTACAGGGAGGGTCCCTCAATGGAAGTTATTGCTGACATTTGGTGTCTGGATAGTTGTGGGGGTCATCTTCAGCAACGTTTACAAATCCATCATCGTCGGTAAAATGTTTTTGCCTAAAAAACTTAAAACTGATTACACAATGTTTAAAGATCTTGAGAAATTTGTCTTGCTAAGTCCTAATAGTGCATTTGGACACGATGCACTTAATACCATCGCACTACCAAAAGAATTAGTATTTAGCACAATTGAATGGTTCAGTAACCATCTTTGCAAGGACAAATGTTTGCCGGACACACTGGAAAATTTGTTTGGTGTAAACAGTTCTCATTACAAATCATGTGATTACACCAGCACAGATCCGAATCCTCTGAATACTGTAACAAGTTTAATAGAAGTTTTTAACAATTTTAAAATGTCTCCGAAGATTTTTAAAGTTCCTTTAACGTTCTTTCATCAAACTATCAAAACAAAGTACATCAGTACGTTTCAAGAAAATAAAACAAATGTATTTCCCAAATTCCAATTGTTTTCAAAACTCCCTTCGAAATTCATAGTTGCGGAACAGCGATTTGAAGATCATTATGTCTCTGTAATATTTAGAGATTTTCATGATATTTTGAAAAGTTGTGATATGAAAGCAGCTTTAGTCCACACTAACAGATGGTTTGATACCTATGAAAAATATTTCTTTCGCGGCGTCAATTTCATCAGAGGACATGAAAATTTTCTCAAGCAAAATGTAGAATTTAGCATTGAACCCTGTTTTAGTCAATGCCTGCTGAATTTTAGATTACAAAATCTAATGAGTTCCGGAATTTATTGGCTGTTTGAAAGTTGGAATGATTTCTTTGAAGAAAAGGAAGTAAAAAGGGTTTTACTTTCAAAAAATATATCATCATATGATTCGAAGCGGGACTCTGTGGTTAACAAATTGTCCCTCAGCAACTCAAATATCGCACCTGCATTTTATCTATATGCCTTATCAGTGATAATTTCTTCTATCATTTTTACCGGAGAAGTTTGCAAACATGTTTTTCCATTTATTTTAACCATTTCATGTTAAATAGAATGTTTTGTGACAATCTAAAATGGAAATTATGCAAAAAAGAAAACTGGGTGTAAAAAAGAATCTTTTATAAACAATTCAAATAAAATACTACTTTAAATGTATCAAAAGTAGAGTTATAAACTTTGAATTCCCATTGTTATAGTCCCTGAAATATCAGGAAAGACTCCTGAAACTTAAACTTTGGACTTTGACTACCTACTTGAAAAAATAAGAAAATGCATAAAAGGGAAACTCAAAAAATGGATGTTTTGAAAACTGTTGAACGAAGTATGGAATGAAGTCCTCCCAAAAAAGATAACAGAGACATTTTAGGTATATGACTGTTATGTAAAACCCATCAAATGTATCTACAAAAGAAAGATATTAGTATATACAGGGATGGAAAAATTGTAACTGGTCTATAGGAGTTATACATTGCAATGTCCAAAAATAGAATAGGGCAAAAACACAGGGGTGGAGTAGGACAAAGAGAAAGGAACATTTCTAATGGCAACCAAAGGGATGGGGTTTAAGAGTTTAAGAGGATCGCAAAAAGTAATGGTATGGTTAGGAGCCCTGCATAACTATCTCATCGGGTTCTTTCGTGATTTTTCCTGGCCACAAAATTTTTTACATGAGGCTTCCATACCCTTCCTTAGAATTGTTTTGAGGATTTTTCAACCAATTTTCATTAAAATCGGAGGTTGTCAAATTTTCATCATTCTCCGCCATGATGTAATTTTAATAATTTTTTTGAACCCCTTAATGTTCAGTGATGTTTACCAAAGTTCTATTACTAATGTAATTTGGAACTGGAATAGTCTTTCGAATGTTGTATAGTACTTGACTGTGGTTCTCCTGGTTGCTGAGATAAATAGGGTGACAGTCCAACACCATGTATAACTCCTATAGGCCAGTTACATTTCTCCAACCGTGTTAGGTAAGATTTCAAAAAATTGTAAAATAGGAGAACACCTCTTGTATTTTGCAGTTTTTGATAAATACGTATCCTTATTTTGATAATAACTAATGCACCCACTCATTTAAAAAAGAGCTAACAATTCACTTAATAAAAGAGCAACTCTGTAAAACTATTCTAGCAAGAGAGATAAAACTAAAAAATGTGTAATCTATCTTGTATCCAATCACCCATAAACAATTACTGCTCTGCTCTACATGACCCATATTTTGATTAAAAATTACTTGCCTTAACGTTTAAATTTACTATACTAGGCTAGGCCACAAGTATTGTGGCTCGATTTTGAAAGGTTGGCACCCAGCAAGCATTGGCTGATTTCGAAATATGCAAAAATATGCAATACAGACCCATCAAAATATTATTAGCAATATATATCAGCTAATTTCGTATGCAATTTCAATGCCAGGGAACAAAACCAAAACCAGGGAACAAAAAAGGAAACTCCTTTTTCACCAAAAAGCAGAAAAGGACTCCTTTTTAATAAAAGCAGTCCTTTTTTGCTTTTTTACTATTTTGCTTTTTCATGCAGCTAAATATGTATAAGCGTGCCCCAATACAGTGAAATTTTGTGTGTAAAAAAGCAAAAAGGACTCCTTTTTTAAAATTTCTACTCCTACTTTTTTAACAAAAAAGCAAAAAAGGTCCTTTTTTGTTCCCTGGCCCAAACCCAAAATGTTCATATTATCTGTGATATGAACCACTGATCTCTACTGGTACGAGTGTAGGTATATATTTCCTTGGGAAGGCAGGTTGGTGAGGCTTGCCCCACTATCTGTTAAACTGCCATAAAACTGGATTTGGAATTTATCTTTCCTTTATCTGCCTAGCAGAAAGAGTTGAGTCATGAGGAAGAGCGGAGGCAGTCTAAATAAATATGGCTAGCTCAAGCTACCGATTCAGTAACGTGTGCTCTGATGGTCCCATTTCAGATACTGGCCAAACAGCCGTATTTTACTTCAGTGTTGGGTCGTGGCTAAAACCACTAGTGGTCATAATGTCCATAATGCAATGGTCTAAATGGACTGGTCAAATGCAATCAAGAAGTGGCCAAGACGGTCAATATAGCCTTTTGGGGCAAGTTGGTACTGTAGTTACCCATACCCTTGGTACTACTTCAATATTAAACAACAAATAAAACTTCACAAAACTTGTAGTTAAAAATCAATAGAATGCAGAATTTTGTAGTCTCTTGTCTCTCTTTAAAGGGCAATATTTCGCCCTTTAAATATTTTAAATTTGATTGGTTTGTCTAACTAACTTGAGGCTGACATTTTGACCATTATGGCCAGTGGCCAGGTCAAAATGCAAAAAATGGTCAATTACACGGCACTGCCTTTACTTTATTGTTCGCAGCTGTGGCTGGCAGCAGGCATAGAAATAGCTATCGCCAGCAGGTAAGACATTTTGGACTATGGCGGAAGCTGGCCATCACTAAGTGGTAAATTGCATATAAATAAGGCCAGACCTTTTTCTGCAACATGATAATAATCAGCTTTCAATTGAAAGAGAAATCTTATCATTGCTTTTGGTTAGTCGAATTCTAAATAATTTGGCTTCCGTATGTGAGTTTTACGACGGGTAGTATTCAGCACAAAAGTCAGATTCAGCCAAGTAGTTTGACTTCACCAAGTTCACTTCCTTCCACTAAGGATAAAGACTGTACGTGTATGACTTTTAACATCATAAATATTAATGGCACTAAATATTGATGGTATTTGGTGGATAATAATCTTGCACAACAGTGCTGATTCTGTGAGCATTGATTCCAGTGTTGGGTCGTGGTTAAAACCACCAGTGGTCATAATGGCCATGGTCAAAATGAGATCAAAAAATGGTCATAATGGTCAAAATGCTCTTTTGGGGCAAGTTTATACTGTATTAGGCGCCCAAGGTGATTATGTAGCTATTACTTTAAGAGTAAACAACAAGTTAAACTTCCTAAAACTACAAGGTTAAGATTAAGGTTTCGTCGGTCTTAGGCAATATTTTGCCCTCCAAATATTTAAAATTGGCCTGGTTTGTTTAACTAACTGGAGGATGACATTTTGACCCTTAAGACCATTATGACCAGTGGCCTGGTCAAAATGCAAAACAGTGGTCAATTACCCAACACTGATTGATTCACGTGACGTGGCTTCAGTATGTGAGTTTTAGGACGGCTAGTATGCAGTTTGTTGCCATTACGCATACTGCTAACATCCATTTCCATTATTTTTGCTGGAATTTTATTTTTACAATCTGCCATTTTATCCCTGAGCATTTTCCTTGGGAGGCTAAATTCTAGGCCAACGTTTATAATATTGCGTAGGTCTAGTAAATCACAGGTTTGGCCCTTTGAAAATTTTTAATTCGACGTAGGCCTGGTAAGCTACAGTACACTATTTGATTTTCCTATGACTCGTGCCCAAACATTTTTTAATTAGACAGGTCTGGACATGTAGGTGTTTCAGTTCTAAATAACCAGTGCTCTGTCCACTTTAGGACACAAAATAGTCAACGTAAGAAGTTTATCTGGAAGAATTCTAAATTTTCAAAATAACTTGGTCCCCATATAGTTACAATGTTCGTACGTTAGTACTGATCTAATTAACGACTCAAATAGTTTCATATGATCTTGAAACTTTCGAAGCTTAGAGACACAAAATAATTCACCTGCGCCCTCATGAAGTGGCTAAAATCTTAAGTCATTGCACTTCTTTTTTATCAAAACTATTTATTTGTATCCCCTGTAACATTGGGATTTTTGGTATACCTTCCTAGAATATATCTCAGAGCCAATTACCACCTCAATATCCTCAATATATATAAAAAGTAAAATGGGTTACTCCTTGAAAAATTGTTGTTGATCAAAAAATTAGCGAAAATTACCATATGAACGACAGTCTCTCATTGTACGAGTTTCATAGGATGTAGATAGGTTTCATAGGAACAGTTTGAGAATTTCTTATCGCGAGATAATTGATCCTTTGTTCACACAACAATAGATTCTCCAACTCACTTTCCAATTAAGCAGACCTCCCATACCGTGCTGCGAGTGAGATAACTTGCTGTCTGTCTGCTTATGAGGGAATTGGTGGATAAGTGAGCACAACAACTCCCTAATGGATTGAGATGTACTAGACCGACATTATTGCCTTCTAATAATATTTCAATTTCCCCATGATAATAAGCAGCGGGCTAATGAAAACGAATCAAGGTTGAAATAGAATTGAAACTTCAAACACAAATTTTAATTGAATTATCTCTATCCATTCGGGAGTTATTGTGTCCGGTGTCCCTAACAAGATGGATTATAATAGTAAGGCTGGAAGAAGAATTAGTATCGGTGGGAAACGACAGTCCTTGACTTATTTAAAGATTTCGAGGGCGCGATCATCATCACAATCTGTATTCATGGCAATTTTTCAAAATAAATGGACAACGACTCAGAATCCAAAATCGGCTTAGTATTTGTTTTATTTTTGCCAAAGTAAAAAACGGGCAACCGGTTTCACAGTTTACTCAAGCCCTGAAACATTTACAATTTAGTATATTATATTGCCTATTAATATTTTACAAAATTGAGAAATCCTATCTATTAATATTAACATTGTGATCGGAGTACTTTAGAAGTGAATGCCATTGAAGTAGTCTATAATACATACCTAAGAAGTTAGTTTGTACATTAGTAGAATGATGGCTATTGTATTATAGCTATCTGTCTAAACTGTCAACT
>JABASH010006031.1:0-11174 GCA_019776445.1 Tomocerus maximus
ACTACATATAATGCAAAAAGTGTTCTTTGTGTTATTTCTGTACTGTTTGTAGGGATCTATACCAAATTTTGTCAAATTACAAATAAAATCGTGTCATAATTCCCTGTAAACTTTTGTGTGCAACTCTTAAACTAATTTGTCTCATCTCCAAATATCTTTTGCTGGCATTTAAACATTTTCACTATGTTCATCCTTCGTTCATTTCATCGGGCAATCGGGCATCATTTTAGATAGGTCCTTAAGAAAAGCAGGAAACAAACCTTTGCACAGATTGAATTTCATTTCAAACAATCCTAAAGGTAGTACTCTGAAGAGAGTAATTTGCATAAAATTTCTGCATAGAGATCACATTCTTAATTACTCATCTTCTTGACACTAAGAGCATTCCTAATATTCCTGACAGCCACTAGTAGATTTACACCGGGGTTAGGTAAGACAAAAATAATCTGTTACTGAAAGTAATGCAAAAATGTACAGTGTTAAAAATTCTGAATAGTTCCAGGTTTGACTGGTATCGTTCGTATACTGTTTATTAGAAAAGATTTGTGTTCTGCTCTGCTGTGTTGCTCTTATCTTTGCGTAGCCCAGCTTGTCGTAAGACTTAGCCATGTTTCACTTTTGTTGACAAAAAACTTGTTTTGTAAGTTTCTGGACTCAAGTTCAATGTGCCTAAGTGTATGTTGGAAAACTCTGCAATTGTAAGAGTAAGCAAAACCCAGATGTATCAACATTACAATTCGTACGGGTACGGATAATTAGCATTTCAATATGATAGTGTATAGTATAGTTGGCATTAGGTTTTTTAGGAGATTAGGATCAGCTTATCTATTTACTTTCAGTCAATCAGATTGTTGCGTATTGCAAACTGGTCAGGGTGTATTTACAACGGATTTGTCTGGGATATAGATACTACTTTAGTGTTGATGCAAATGCTGATGTGCAGATGTTAGAGGGGATTAGAGCCCAAATGGCCCATTGTTAAATACGCCAATGAGTTACCCTACCTGATGTTCCATTCACCTTTGCTCTTGTCTTCGGTTCACCTCAGAAAGTCAAGATAGGACAGGCTACGGATGGCTGAGCGAATCTTGTATCCGCAGATGTAGCTATATTGATGGAGAAGAAACCCGTTTCCAGTTATTAAGAATTTAAATACTCTGTTGAGTCAAATTCATGGAATGTTGCTACTGCTCTCTACGAGACTTGTCTAACTCTCCCATGTTATAGATACTAATGGGCATGACAAACATACATAGGTGATGATGAGCTACTAGAACAAGTATTGATGATTAGTTTAACTTCTGCAGAATTGTAAATTGTAATATACACGTATACATTATAGTTATTACGTTATATCCACCTGGATGAAGCATATTTAGTTTGTATGGAAGAATTTTCACTCTAGAATACCTTTTCTTCTAGCTATGAGTAATTTTATAATTATTATTTTCCAGTTTTTGCATGAAATCCTCAGGAAAACGTCTAATGATGCAGCATTGTACGTATGGTAGAGTATACAGGCGTAAAAATGGCAAAAAGATGAATAGGACAACTATAGGAAAGCAAAAAGCAAGTATACAAATCCTACCTTGTCCAGTTATTTAATCTTTAGAATTCTTTTCTATTCTCAATCGTTTAATGCATTGCATAGAGATATGTAAATGATATCATTTACCCACAGTGTGCTAAAACTGTAATTGACAATAAATAGTGTAGTCATCAACTTTAAAGGGCATTCACTTGCAAAGGCCTACTACAACATTGATATCATAGCTAAATATGCCTGTTGGATTCCATCCGACTATGCTTTATTTACAGACACAGTGAAGGAAAATTTATATCTGTTTAATGAATATGTATATTTTATTTACTCCGTTTTATTTCACTTAAAATTATTTCTATCTGTTTAATGAATATGTATATTTTATTTACTCCGTTTTATTTCACTTTTACTGTTCAAACTCCTCATAGATATTATTCTGTATGACTGAAACTTTGATTAGCTACCTGATTTACAGTTAATTACATTAACTATTTATATTACCTTATTTACATACGTATAATATTACTAGATTCTATTAAGCTTTTTGTTTAAGCATGCTTAAGTGTAACTATTTGTAGTACATATATAGCGACATATATTTACATGGGCGAATGGTTTTCTACACATAATTACATGACCTGTATGAGATTTATACCTAATTCTCATTTCAAGTTGACACCAGCGAATGCTACACATTCGCCAGTTAAAGTTGCCATTATTAAGCTAATGCATAGATTTAAGTAGATCCGACTGCAATTAAATATATCCTGGGGACATAATTTCCTACACATCAAGAGTAGAGATGCATACATTAATATCCTTAAATTATATACTAACTACATCCATTGGTAATGTTTAATTCTAATTACACATTTTGGAACTTGGAACTACTACTATTCAGATTGTTTCAGATATAGGAATTTTAGTGATGTGCCCAATTCATGAACACAGTAGTACAAAATGTATTTCGAGTTGAGTATACACAAGTATTTATATTTGGCTACAACTAAATTATATAACAAATAGAACAAAATACACCGGAACATCCAATTCTGATGGTGACTGTAATAGTTTCTCTGAAGATTCTAACTGCTAATTAATCCTCACCATATAACGAAAGGCGACAACCTAACAATGATTAGTTATTATGCATATATGAGTATAGTCAGCGTATTATCGGTATCATTTAAAGCATTGTCATAAACAGTGTAAACAGGAAGTATATAAGTGATGAGTTAACAAACTTGCAAAAGATTTAGAAACATCAATTCTAGTATCTTGACCAATTACTACTGCCAATTAAGACATACAAGACTATTTTGTAATATAAATGCGTATCGTAAGCAAAATGTATAGAAAAATCAGATCATAATGATATAATCACAACTACTTATTTACAAGAGAGTCTTAGAGTTTGATTGAACAAGAGCACGAGTTACATAGTTTGTCATGTACATATAATTAATGGCTGTGTGTGTCTGTGTACATGAAGGAAAAAGATTTGTACAGTCTTCGTATGTATATAGTTTAGCTTATTTTTTAGATTCTTTAAATATTTGTAGCTTTCGACTCCATGAGGACCCTGTATGGGGAATGAGAGTGGGGTGTCCCATTGGGCCCACTGTTTTGAGCCATAGCCTGAGTGACAACTCTTCCCGTGTTACCATGAAAGTGTGCATGAGCATGAGCCATGTTCGTTGGGGTTGAAAATTGCTGTTGCTGCTGAGGATGAGGATGTGGGTGCGGATGCTGGAAATTCTGAGGAGAGAAACGTCCCCCGCCACAATTAATTGGGCAATGGACAATAGGAGTGCTTTGGTAAGCCACACAATGCGAAGGTGACTGTTGCTGTTGAGGAGTACGTGGGTGTTGTCCGTATTGTTGCTGTTGCTGCCACGATTGTTGGGCCATATTTGACACATTTGTTGAATTTGTATTGTTACTTGTCGGTCCAGTGCTGGAGTGAGACTGATGGCTGCTTACTGAATTGTTGCTGGCACAGGAAAGACTTCCTACGCCAAATGGGTAGTGGTTATGGCCGTTTGCAGCTGTGATTTGCTGCACCAAACTCGAATTGGGCCCCAAAAGGGGAAGAAGCCATTGTTTCAACCTTGCATGCAACTCATCAAACGCTGGTCGGCGATGAGGCATCTCCGCCCAGCATTCTACCATCAAAGCATACATACGAGGTGGGCATAGGTCTGGACATGGCAACAATTGACGAGATCGAATCATTTCTATTACTTCTTGATTACTGTATCCGTAGTAGGGCTGAAAATCAAAATTTTCGTTGTAAGATCTCTTGGGTAGTTCTTTGCTATATGATTTTAGTATTATAATCATATTTACCTGTAGACCGTAAGAATATATTTCCCAGAGAACCACCCCAAAACTCCATACGTCCGATTCGGTTGTAAATTTTCCATACAAAATTGATTCCGGAGGCATCCATCTGGAATATTGGAAACAATATCATTGTTTACATTTTCATTTAAGTATTCTATTTTTTCTAAACCCCACACAATGTGGTACTCACCTGACTGGAAGCAATGATTTTGACTGTACGCGATAGTAATCCGAAGAGTATATATCTCTAGATAAGCCAAAGTCAGAAATTTTCACGGTGAGACCTTCTCCGACAAGGGCATTACGAGCAGCAAGATCTCGATGGACGTAATGATGCGCTGCCAAATATTCCATTCCTGAAAATAAATTCAAATACAATGATAATCATATAGGTTGAAATGAGTAACAGCAAAAAATTCAATGAATACCTGCAGCAATTTGCGTTGCAATAAATAGCATTTCATTCTGCTCCAAGACAGCTGGTGAATACTCACTCTGCGCATCATTCCTCGGAGAATGTGTCTGAAGAAATTCATGTAAATCTCCCTAGAAAGTGATGAGCACAATATATTAGCTTGCTAACATAATTATTTTTAAAATTTTGCGGATTCTATTAGGACTGTTTTCAAATATATTTAGATGGTCTTACTTGAGTCATGTATTCAAAAAGCATTGACCGAGGTTCTTCTTTCGTCACCACTCCAAGAAGGCAAACAATATTTGGATGTTTTAATTCTGACATTAGATCAGCCTCTCTGAAAAAATCTTGTCTGGTTTTAGCTGTTGCAGAAGCTTTCAAAGTTTTGATTGCAACCCGCATCGGAGGATCATTAATTCGAAAGATCGCTTCACCCTTGTAGACTTTGCCTAAGGTTCATACAAAAAATATTTCTATTCTATTCTGTCATACCATAAACTGAAATTAAATTGCAAAGATTAAGAAAATCCTACCAAAAGCTCCTTCTCCCAATTCTTGGAAAAATTGCACATGACCCAATGGGATCTCGGGGGCTTTGGCATGTCCAGGTTTTCTCAACAAGCTGCTCATTTCTAATCCTTGAACAGATCCCCGAGATCCGACGGACTTGGTGGAGCTTTTCTTTGATTTACAACTCCTCCGACAGCAACACGTTAGAAAAAAGAGAAGAAATACTAAAACAATAGCTGCTACCCCACCAGTCAACATCAGCAGTGTTTTGCTTTCTGCAATTTAAACAAAAGATACTTAAAAGCTTACCAGATATAATTTCAACCTATTTATGTAGCTACGATTAAAGAATATGAACTTGACAATTTCATAATGACAGTGATGTTTGTACTAACCATATCCAAATAGCCCACATTTTGGAACTTTGCAAGGTTCTCTGCGGAACTGTTCTGAATCTGTGTAACACCAAGGTTGGTTTTCCGTGGCATTTGGATTTCGGCAGAAATTATGTCCCCCCATCAATTCCGAGAAGTCTGAGGATTTAAATTTCAACTGATGAGACCACGGTCGACATGGTTCGCCAGTCTCCGTTTCTCTGATTGTTCCCCGGTATCCACCACCATCGGCGACGTAGCAAGCATGATTTTCCACAATGGGTTGTAAATGACGGACACCAAGACGAATGCAAGAAGCTGACTCCTTGGATCCTAAAGGAGGTAAATCAGCACATTCTGGGATAGGAAGTTGTTGTCCAATTAAAGGATGACGTTTTGCCAAAGCGTACTCTTGTTTGCATAAGTCGTGCTCCAGAACTTCGCATTCTTCCCTGCAAATCCTCCTCGGTGACACGAAATTCACATTTTCTTCGGGATTTAAGATGCTATCGGGACATAGAGGAAATGCAGAGTAGCACAATGATGGAATGGCATATTCGGTGCATCCAGGTGCAATATCCCTGTAAGAAAATCAACATTATATCCATTACACCTTACAAAATCATTTAATAAAATGATCACAAAGAAATGACCGAGAACTTACGCGGAGTGGGAAATGACAGTAAGGGCTTCTTTTAATTTCGATTCAATCAAAATTTGGCTTTGCTCTGAATGAACATAAATTGTACGGTTACCGATGTATTTTTGACAAACTGTTCCTTTGTACGTCTGCAATAACAATACCAAAATTGAAGATATTAAAACTCGTAAAACATTCAATATTGCTCATTTATGTCGTATTTAAATAAAACACCCGTTTGTATAAAGTTTTCGGTTAAAAATTTACGCTAGTTATATTAGTAAATACAGATAACACTTCTGAAATCCAAATTGTTTTAAATAATAATATTTGCAACGAATTAAAATACCTGACAGACTCCTTCGCCGTCCCTCGGGGGCTGGATGTGAGCCCGAGAGGCAATATCGATACCCGTGTTAGCCATCATTGGGACATGGTGGAAACTATCAATACGATGAATGCTACAATTTTGTAAAAAAGGTATAAAATTTTATAAAACAGTAGAAATGTTGATCTCCAACGGAAAATGTATAAAAGTAGAAAACTGGCACTTGATGTGTAAGGCAGTTGCACTTTTGTGTTGTATCTTCATTAACTAAACTAGTAATACTAAATGTAAATAACTAACCTACATTAATTATACTATCTGTTATGTAATGAGCATTGTTTCTCTTTCTTGCTACATCCTCATTCCAATGTATACACCCCAAGACAGCCTTGTACTTGTGTTAGTTAATTAAGTGGAAGAGTAACTGGGATGATATCAACTAAATAATTATTATTATTCATATAGGAATATAATGCACTAGTTAAATATTTATAATATTGGTAACGAAAAGAGGAGGCTGAGTCTAAGAACTAAGAGAACTCAGTGACATACACACACTACTACAAAGAATCGCTACGCATACACGAAATCGAATTGAAGGGCAGGGCCATACTACAGACAAAAACACCGAGTTTCGGATATTTCTCCCTTCTGGGAATTTAGAGAAGTGCGTATGTGTGTATACTCTACAAACTCATCTGGTTGTGCTATATAAAATATACACATGCTATATGTACACTACCCAACGCACCCTATTATACTACCAACTGTTTACAACATACACATACAATCTATACACTATCGAGGACTATTGTTGACTTTTCTTGGGCTCAAATGCATTGCACTGAGCTGAGTGAGTTCATCTATGTACTTTAGACTTTAACTCACCCTACTTTGTGTTCCTACTACATATCCATTCACATTCTACACTTCATTCTATATATCTCCATGTACCTAGACACTTCCTTTTGGGGTCTAAGTTACGATCTTCCCATCTACTAAGTCCATTAGGTAGGGAAAATGCATACGGATAAAGATGCGGTAGGGGGCGAACAAACTACTAACGGGAATCTACGCTTTATCTATCAAATTTTTTATATCCGACCGTCCTTCCTACAGATAAATTTTCATACTAAACCACTAGGACAATTCACAGTTATATCCCATGATACAGTTTACACTCAGATATCTAGGGAAAATCTCAATACACAGATACAGAAATATTTTTATCCACAAATTACAGGAAAAGATCATTTCTGTGTATTTGCATTAAATTGTTCAAAATCTAGAATCTAATTTATACATCTAAAGCTACCATGGAATGTTTTTCATTGTTCACACAGGCTGATCTTTGTCTAATCATGTGCGTCATGACATTGTTCGAGCATCAAAATATTAGGATTTAATTTGCAGTGTTGAATTAATAGACAAAGAATATGTTGGTAATGTATACCTTCTCAATCCTGTTTCTCCAATTTCTGGAAAAGCATCGAATGCGTTAGGGAAATCTGGAATCACACCCATTTCGAGTCCTGAAAATGAAATAAAAATTCAAGTTTAAGCTTTCATGACCAACATTTGCTATGATTCATTTTTCTAGGAAACCTACACATGGAAATATTAATCATGCGACAAAATTGTAGGAGTGAGTCATTGTAAATAGTGGTTATCAAAGAAGGAGCAAAATCCTCGGGTATTTTCCAGCTCCAATAGATCTTATTATAGTTATTTATGAATTATGGAATCTTGAATAAATACAGATAATCACCAGCCAGACAAAAAGCAATTTGGTTTTACTAAATTCTATAAGTTATGACATTTTATCTAATAGTTGATTTCAAAAACAGAATGTATTAATAAAAGAAATTAATACGTCTACGTGACGGAAATTCATGAAATTCGCTGCAGGATCCTTTGTTGACATATACTAGAAGATAAAGGGTGAGAATGGTCGAAAGTTAATTTTGTGTTCTAAATAAAGTTTGAGAATAGATGAGGTAGGAGGAGAGAAGACAGTGATTATGGAAATATTGTTTGGTTTTGGCAAGTGCAAACAGTTCTTATTGCATTTTCACTTTGACTGATTCTGTTACTCGCTGTAGACATTTCATCTTGTGTGTGATGTAGAGCTGCCCCGTCAGTTCTATCTCTTTAGTTCCGTTTTGCATCTATTTACATTTACATTAGGTATGTACATGTATGCATACGTGTGTTCAGGATGGAGCTGCACTATTTACACGCTCCATAAGTACATAGAGGAGAAAAGTCTCTTCCAGACTAAACTCCATCCATCACTGCAAACAAACACAGTTGCTCCCGATTCCTATTTCCTATATTATACTGTTGAACACTTTTATGTAGCAATACTAAAGAAGGTAGGCTAAATAGACACAATATTCCTATAGCACGTTTCTAATATTATAAGTAGCTCTAAGAGTTTCTTGCACATCTCTCGATCTTGAATATATTTAGTGTGCATCTGTGTGCATAGAAGATATCTACTTTACTCTTGATTCTGAAACCGGGGCGGGGGAAGCGGATATTAGTATTTCTGTTATTCTCATCTGTCAGTTTCACTCAACACTTGCAATGTAAATACTCCCAGTTGTGTTCCTTACATTTACATAAGTATCTGTCTTGTCGTCTATCATCTCTGTTTATATTTCTGCACTTACAGTTATTGCAACGTTAAGGAAACGGATACCATTTCATTTATAGCATTACGAATGTCTTAGAATCCATAATAACCCTTCTCGTCTCTACTTATACACAAAACTGAACTATATTTATACTAGTAACTAGTAATTTCCCAAACTAAAGTAGGTACTTACCTATGTATATAAATAATATAACTATGCTTGCCGTATTTGCATATCCCATGCATTCATCTTGCAATCCAGATATTTTTTCTCTCATTTCAGTTCAACAAGGTTCAATGAAATATCAAAAGAGTGTATGAATCGGAGAAAACAGAGTGTAGGGTTAAAAATTGGATACCGTCTCCACAAGAAAAAGTGTATAAAATGAGAATTTTGGTTGTAATGAAAAGATGATGAATGATTCAAAAGAAGGAAACCAAAAAAAGTCAAGAAATGAAGTTTTGAGATTTGAAATGAGGGAAGCTATAGTTTTGGAATGGCAAGTCTACATTGTAGTCTAAACCAAACAAGCGGAGAGCCAGACAAGACAGGGGTGAATGCAAAACAAGAAAAAGGCGAGAATTTGTCTCAGCAGGAGTCCCTCAAAACCGTCACTACCAAAATGAAATGAAAGAAATGAATAAAGTGCTCTCCTTACATTTCTATGCCCACAGAATGTAACTGCCTACATATTATAGAAATACATCACATCTGCCAAGCTGTGTTTTCAAAAAGGATTCATGTTCCATGCTCAGAGGCGGATGTAATAAAATACCCCAAAATTTCGGTATATTTTGATTTGGTGCGTGGCCAGTCCGGTTGTTTAGTAGTTGGCATTGGCAATGCCTCGAATATCTGGACTCGCCAGACGTTTTTTGTGAAATGAAAAGCTGGTTTAGGTTCCGTGGGGTTTGGCACAGAATGTCTCGACCATGTCTTGACATGACACTTGAGTAGGAGGTGGAAGGTAGGCTTTATATTTAGACTTGAATTTGAATCCGCTTTTCTGGAGAATTTAAGCTTTCTCATTTGACTCCCGGACTGTCATGCCATGTCATGTCATTTACATGTTTTCATACCCGTCTCAGCTCAGACTTCCTCTTATTCTCACTCAAACAAAACTCAGAACACAAATACAAAGTATTCTTTTAATTCAAATCAGACAGTCTTATTCAAATTCAACGGCTGTAGTCTCACTTCATTTTCAATCTTAGCAAAAACAACCTTCATTTTCTCCAAGACAAACCTAATACCTCTACGAAGTAGTTAATGCACTTTTCATTACTTTTTACTAAGGATAAAATACAAACTATAGTGAGATCACTCACTCATTTTCAATTTTAACTTGTGTCATGTGCTAATGTAGTTATAACAGAGGAAAAATGCTTCAAGGGAAATGGACCACACATGAAACAAATTATCATCTTTGACATGGACTCTCATCTGGAATTGTTAGGTACGTTATAATGTAAATCTACAATGTATGAAGGACCAAGTGACAATAAAATCAAGACGAGAACAAAGAGTGCTTATTAATCTCCCACGGCTTTGTCAGTCATTTCAAAGGACATTTATTTCCAATGCAAATTCCTATTCGTCTTATTCCACAGACATGAACAGAAGACTTATTAACAAACCCTTCATGACTCCATGCAGTCCACTTGAGACAATTCAAATGCAAAATCCCATGATCTATGAATTGTATGATAGACAATATCTAAAAGCTATACCACAATGCCACAAAACCAAAACCTTCACAATCATATCCAACTACAATAACATTAAACATAGATACATTAAATAGCATATGGGTACATAACAATTACCATTTTGCCAGATTGAAAACTTTCTATATACATTCCCTCACGTTGTGTTACATGAGAGTAAACTGAATAGTAGTTAATTAATGCATGGTAGAAATTAGTTCCAGGTATTCAGCTTTGATCTGCCTACGCAAAATCCTAACAGTTAAAAGATGAAAAGTTGAAACGCAGTATCGAAATCGAATGATGAAAAGCTGGGATTCTAGATAATTCGTTAATTATGAAACCATAATGTAGGTCACAGCTCAAGATAATAAATTCTAATTCCTAACTAATTAGCAATTAAAAATAGTAATAATATTATCATTTGCTAGAGATCAACCATGGGGAACAACCTGAATAAGATGAAGCTATAAAATTAAAAGAAGAAATTAGAAAAATAAATTGAAGATATCTGAGCCAAATCTTTAAAAGCTTCCAATAATATTCCTATGCAGAAATTGATTCCAAATTTTTTTGCAACTTCTGGAAAGTAATTGTAGTTCTGGTGGTTATTCTAGCAAAGCACAATTTGTAAATGAAATAAGGTAAGATCTCGTGTGCGAAGAACTAT
>JABASH010006032.1:0-11173 GCA_019776445.1 Tomocerus maximus
AGTCGGGAGCCTCCTCAAAACGACGCCGATCCAAAGAGAGTTCGGCCGCTAGCAAACGCCGGCGAGGGAAGAAGTCGGGAGCCTCCTCAAAACGACGCCGATCCAAAGAGAGTTCGGCCGCTAGCAAACGGCGGCCAGGGAAGAAGTCGGGAGCCTCCTCAAAACGACGCCGATCCAAAGAGAGTTCGGCCGCTAGCAAACGCCGGCGAGGGAAGAAGTCGGGAGCCTCCTCAAAACGACGCCGTAGTAAGAGAGCAGGGGCTTGTACTAATGGCTCGTGTGGGACGGGCGGGGGAAAGTAGCGACCGCGGTGGGCCTTCACCTGAAGATAACCCTGCTGAGTCGAAGTGAGGAAACAAATTAAAATTATTATATGCAAAACAAAGTGATTTTATCTTGTATACAAAAAATTGCCATTGTCTAAACAATCGGGTTTTTATGCTGCAGTGTATTAGTAAATTATGAAAAATATTTTAATTATTGGAACAAAAAATGGGATATTTTTTTTAATTTGAATTGTTTTAAAGTAATATATCGAATCTGAGGCATAAAATATTGTAGCTGGATAGTCAATACCACTCCGAAAATGTAAGCATCATAAAAATCGTTTATCAAAGGTGGTATTAAGCTAAGATACGGCCACTTCATTGAAACACTAATTGCATAAAATATAAATATTTTATTTATTTTTACACACTCTAATCACTATTTAAATAGAGTGTACGTGTGTAACTGGAAATGAGCTCTCTTCATATAGACGCAGACAGACGCCTTTAAAATCTACCAAAGTGATCGTGTCAAGAATGTCTATTATTCATTTTTTATTGGTACTCTGCTGGGATTGATTTTACAGTTGTAATTTACAATTACACAAAGACACAATTATAGCTTACATATTATTATGGATTTAAAAAAGTACTATCATGTCATGTATTAGAGGAAGACATTAATTTTATTTTAAAGCACAAAATTGATGCTTACGTTCATTACTTAATACATTAAAGCTATGATACCCACAATACAAATGTAATCTAATGGTAAAGAAAAGCTAGTAAGAAATATTATGTAGTCTACAGTTAACTGTCCCACTGCCTTCTATAAGATAAGAAGCATCGTAAATAGTATTTCAGTTGAATTGTTGTAGTGTACAGACTAGAGTGTAATGAAAATCTACAAATTGACACGAATGTTTTACCCTTTCATAATATTATGATTCATTAACTGTGATACTCCTCACCGAAGGAAGTGTGTAGTATTGTTGAATCATTAAGAATTATCCGAGCAGAAGAATAGCGAGTATGTGACGTTGTTGGTTACAGGCACAGGGTACATTGCTGTATGTTGTAATGGAATCTCTACCGAATCTAATCGAACACTTTTTTGGTTTATATATGTGCCACTGCCATGTATATAGGGTACCTAGTCGGAAGAAAGTATTATAATAATGAGACGAAAGGAGACAGTGAATGGGAGATGTCCTTATTGTTTGGGTTGAGTTGAGATGAGACTTGAGATTTTTCATCCTCCTCTCTGCTTGTAGTATTTTGTATTACGTATGCAACGCAACAATGATGAAGGGACAAATGCCCTCAATCACTGTCGTTTTATTTCCCTACAGAATTTGTATTGTGGGGACACCACGTACATATATGCACTAAGATTTGTCTACTACATTGCATCATCACATCTCGTCCATTAGTGTACTCAACAAACGACAGTTCCATTAATTTCACCTCGTATTACAACCATTGAAATGTATTACCCCATTAACTTCTCTGTATTACTAAAGACATTCCTTCCAGATTTGATTAATATTTATCTCTATCTCATTTGATCTGAATTCGACCTTCCGTGCTCGCCCTTACTAAATGATATTTTTATATGTTATTTGTCACTTATAGTTGTAGGAATTTAGATAGGCATCTTCAGATTTTCTCAATTTACAAATAATTTACCTAAAAATGTACATACAAATGTATTACATTGCACATTTCTACTTTATATGCAGATTTTGAACAAAATAAAATGTACCTTATCGGTGTCTCTTAAGCTCGAGAACAAAGGAAATCTGCTACAGGAAAATGAAACTTTAACTGTCAATAAGCATTCAAATTCTTAAATACATGATATTTAGGTCGATGATCCTAACTCTATCTATGTTTATACACATTGTCATGAGTTTACTATAAATTCAATATTAGTCATTGTAAGCATGTATATAGTTACAGAAAGCAGAAATAAATAAATATCCTGACTAAACATGTTCGTATTCGTACTGTAAATNATTATGCATATTAAAGCACTTGAACAAATAGCTGTAGTATAACGATAAAATACTGATAATCAGAATATTAATTGCAAGTATTGATCTCTATATCTTTCACACAATCTTGACACGACACAGTACAGCACCAATGGAACTTGCATTTGCAGCGAACGATTTGTGTAACTATCTTAGTTGTGTAGCCTCTTGAACAACAAAGCTGCGAACATGCATCAATCGCTGTAGTGCTCTGCTGAAATAGTTTAAAATTACATTTAAAATTAAATGCTGAATTCTCATTTATGTCTATAATAGCAATCATAGTCAGGTCGTTTTTGCGTTGCTTTTAATTTATACCAACCTTATTGCATATTCTCCCCTGTGTGCCCAAACTTCCTTTCTTGACATCAAATTCGCAGAAATCGGGAGATCTCCGAGTGTAAACCAGATCTGTGTCTGTGAGAGATTTGCCAGAGCTCTTGTTCTTAATAGCGAGTACCCGTCTTGTCCCAACCTTCTTCTCTTCGACGTGATATGCATTTTCAAATTTTCCATTGAGGATCTCGCCAATCTTTCTAAAGCTGAGCATGACTCTCCAGCATGTTTTGATTTCACAAGAGCCAGAGACACCGTGACATTTGCAATCTATCTGTACTTGGCCCATCATTATCTATAGACATTTAAGTAATATTACTTTCACAGTAGAAACTTCACTCCAGAAAAATCATTTTTAATCATATAAAACATAATATTAGTCTGTTTACCTTTCGGCCAGCTTCATTATTATGTAAATTCATCAGTGCTTTGGCAGTGTTTGCTGTTCTGTTGATACCCCTTTTTCTAGATAATCGTTGATCTCTGGCATCAACAAAAGAACGGCTTAAGCTAACTCCATAGTCGATATTATCACTACAACCAGCCCACTTGAAAGTAGCTGCGATTTCCTTCACAGATCCTTTATGTTTTTTATTTACGTCTGCAACAGCACCGGCATACGCCGCTTCGTTCACTCGCTCCGACATCGTTCTGTCACAGCCACATTCTGGAGATTCTCCGGAAGAACAGGATTTTGTAACAGCGTGGGCTACTCCCGCTGCTGATATTGCATGTACAAATGCTGATTCTCTAGTTCCTGTTCAAAATAATCTCTTAGGAATTCATCAATTAAAGCCAACAATAAAAACTAACCATATTGTGATCGTGATCTTGTATTATCTACATCTGCACATCCTACTATGTAGCAGTTACCGCAAATTTTATTAAATTCTGCACACTAAAGTTCTATTTCACATAAAAAACTAGTATCTATGAAATGTATATGTACTGTAGTTGTCACACTATCTTTTCAATGGTACGTAAAATTGAAAGAAAATGCTAGCACAGCAATTTTTACCTGCTGGAACAATGGGATACTTCCCCAGTATGTGCTTCGAATGCTGCAGTTGCTTGCGAATGGATTTTTGGGCTACATCAGGATGAGACATGTGCTTTTCGTTAACTGGTTCGCTATAGTCAGTGAGATTATGGTTACTTCGTTTTCCTGCAAAGAATTTAACACATACAGACGTTCCATTACAAACTGCTTTGAAATTGCAACACAGTATTATGTCCAATAGAATAAACATTTTCTATTCACAATTTAGACATAACCATACATAACTAATTAAATGAAAAGGTTTTGTTTTCAGTAAAAGCAACTAAATGATCATAAAACAAAGGCAAAGGTACTATGTAAATTGGTACCATAAATTGGCCTAATTGGCACTACAAAAGTACAAAATAGAACAGGATATAAACTTTAGATATCTTGTAGTATTGCTATTTATTTATATATTTAAGTATACATAACAAAAATGAAGAATTGGGAAAGTTTTTAGATTTGGTAATCATATTTGATGACTGTAATTGCTACTGATTCACACTTCAAGATCTTGATATTTCAAAAACAACCCACTGCGATGACACAAGATTGACCAGACAATACAGTGGAAGAAGGATACAGAAGTATTATAAAAGTAGAGTCATATATAATCATATTTAAAAAAAAAACTAAACTTGCTATCAATCTTATATTGAACATAATATGATATCTTTAGAGAAAAACTGATGCAAAGAGTTTATTTATGGTATTTAAGACAAGTTCCATTGTATAAGGAGGGCCTTAGTATCAAAAATTGCTGGGAAACAGTGGTCTGAGTCAAAAGTGAAGGCAGTTACTAATTCTAGATGCCTATCACGTTCTACATGGAAACATGTGACAGCAACAGATGTGAGTGACAGCAAAGGGGAGACCTAAAGTATTTCTGTCACTGCCGACTTGTAGATAACTTCACTGCTCTTTCCCCTTAAACTTTAACAGATTATTTTTTTCTTTTGTCTTCTCGATGTGATTTATTCTAGAAATTACAACATCATATTAGCTAACTGCTTCTGCCTTGTCTTCTCTAGGAAAGATGTATTAGTTTCATCAAAATTATAATGCAACGTTCATCCTCTCACTACTTTCTTTACACAAAATCGCTGCAACTTTCACTAAGACGGACATTCAACTCTTACCATTTAATAAATGAGAGAACATTGAAACATTTTTAAAATAATCCAGTCATCTTATGCAGTGTCTAAGTGCAGTTAATGCAATTTGGTTCATTTGCTTTCGTGTGTACTGTTTATATAAAAAAATACGTAGGATAATCTGTTATTTCGTTAATTTAGAATAACCATAATTCGTACATAACTTATAATAGGCAATACCAAACTGTAGTGATTTGATAATAGATTTTATATAACATAGCCTATAAAATTCTAGCATCCAATATTACTTATACACAAAAGCGGTTGGTTTTTATAGCTATTTTATGTATCTGTTATGGATACAGGTTACCTTTTGAAAAAATTGCATGCAAGTTGAGTGTAAGAAATGAGGGTACTAAAACGTATTTACTAGCATAACATGAGTAAAAGTTGATTTTGAAATTTAATACGTGTTGATTGCTGCCTCGTGTTGTCCTTAACACCAAAAAACAAGAAAACTGATCCTATGTCATGATACAGTCTGGAATATCGTACCTAAATGTTTTAGAAAAGGCTTGGAAAGGCTTTGCTCTCACTCACCACTCAAAGTCGGTTTCGTGTCTTCACTTTAAATCATTGCGTGCCTTATTCCTCATGATTTTAGAATTTACACCCTAATATTACGATAAACTATGATTCACGAAATGCACAATAGCATGTCAGCAGTTCTATATTGTTTCAAGTAATTTAGACATCTTTTCCAGCGTTTTCTATAATATATACTATGCATATACCAGCAGCCTATTATGCACCAGTGTTTTGATATGCTATGTGCCCTGTTTTTATCACAGCATCCCGAAAAGGCTGTAAATACTCAAATAAATACGAAGCGGTCATAGCACTTTCAAGTGAATTTCGTCAGGAGTAGCTATGTAATTACTGAAATTACCATTATATTTGTGTTTGTAACCCCATCGGTCCGGTTCACAGTTAAAGGAAGTGAAAATAGAGATGCTTAAAGTGATTTTTATAGAACTGGTTCATAAACTGTCGTATATTCATGTTTTGACGTGCTATTTGTCTTGTTTTTATCACAGCATCCCGAAAAGGCTATAAAGATTCAAATATGCAGCGCTCATAGCACTTTCGGGTGTAGATTGTAGGAAACATAATTACTGATATTACAATTATATTTGTGTTTGTAACCTCATCGGTCCAGTTCAACGCGTTATAAAGTGATTTTTATAGAACTGATTCATATACTGTAATATGCTCATGTTTTGATGCGTTATTTATCCTGTTTTTATCGCAGTATCCTGAAAATGCTATAAAAGGTTCAAATATATGCGGTGTTCACAGCATTTTCGGGTGAAGATTGTAGGAAATAGCTTCGTAATTACTGAAATTGCCATTATATTTGTGTTTGTAACCTCATCGGTCCGGTTCAGAGTAAGGAAATGAAAACAGAGTTTACACGAGAGAAAAACATTGAACCAAGCCATGTCTGATTAGGCTGTAAAATCAGTACTTTTTAGGATTTTACGGTGTCAAATAAGTAGTTCAATAGTTGAACCCGTGCAGTTCGAGCTTGAGTGTAAACGTTTTAAAATAAAGTAGATAGGTAATTGTATGATTTTAAGATAGTTTAGCTTAAGTCGAGACTTAACATATACATTTATACAATAATATGGGTTTTCCTATGAATAAACTCAAACTAAACTGATCCATATACATGATTTCTGTATAAGTTGTGTTCTGGAATGGTATAGATGTTTATTTGGAGATTTTTAAGACGAAAAGTCATAAAACCAAGTGCGACTTAATAGCAATGAGCAATTGCATGCAGCAACAAGCCCAACCAAAAATAACAGAAACTAAACTAAACTAAGAAGGTAATAAAGTGAACCTTTTCTTGAGTGTAGGGGCAGCGTTTCCTCATCATCAGCCACATTCAATGCAGAGCAATTCCAGCGTCGGGTTCTGAATTGGAACTGACATTCATTGACAGCTTTGCTGGCACCTGAGGCAACACTTCTCATGAACTCGGGATGCTTTCTACAAAACTGAATTTGTTTACCAACCAACGACGAGGAAAACTTGTCGCACAGATGCTTTGGGGGTGACTTTGAGTTCGGATTTGTAGAAGGACTTTTAGGTGTGACTTCATTCAGTGAGGGCAAAGCTGAAGACAGAGATCTGTTTAATTTCGCAAATCCCATTGATTACATGCAAATTCTTCCGACTTACATTAAAAATAACCACAAACCGTCTCTGCGATATACCAATGTCCACATGTCTATGAAAACAGTTACAAATGAAATTAAATATCTTCCAAGTGCATTCAAATTCTGGCTTTTTCACCCACTTTAACTATTACGTAATTCCTTAGGCTACTTCCCTCATAGTATTATCATTATTGTGCATTCATTCGGCAAATGGAAAGGAAATGTTTAGGTTCGAAGCAAATAGGAACTAGGGAAAACCAGGATATTCCCAGTATTTTATTTCAAAATAATGAAACATACCACTTGGATGTATTTACTTACTTTTACGTAGGCCTAGCTTTTATTTATAACATTTTAAACATACAGCTGCCCTATTTTGACACATTTATGGTTATATAAGCAGGAGAGGAAGAGCAGGAGAACAATCTATTCGACATTTAAACCGAAAGAAGACAATCTATTTAAGAATATGTATAATGATATTCAGAATAAACAAAATTAGTGCAAATAGCATTAACATTTCAATTCATGCCTACCTTTATATTCCTTGATACTATATAGAAGATAAAATTCATGCTAAAAACTAACGAGAAAAATGTTACTGCCTCCTTCGCTAATGCAACGTACTGCGCTATAGATATGTAATTGTAAAGGGAGACAAGAATTTGTAAGCAAATCTATATAAGAATATTTTGTAACAGCCCACTAATTATTTATGTCCTCCTGTGCTCCTTATAAATGATAGACGATGGGATGGGACGACGACCAACTGTGGAGATAATTGAAAGTTGCATTGGCTATATATCCTTAGATAATGTGAATGTTTAAAAACGAGTCTTGGCTAATCTCTTTACAAGTTGGTAGTGGGAATAATATAACTGGAGATAATACACTGGTACTTTACCGTGTGAATTTTAACACCTTGATGTACATCCAACCCAGTATTTTACAGCCTTAATAAGACGGGTCAGAACAAATAGATTTATGTTACCTTACTTACTTTTTCTTACAATAGTGATAGTTGTGTCGAATGCCTCGGAAGAAAAACGAGTAGCTGATATGCCTTTTACATGCAACTATATCATTAAAGACAACTACCAAGTAATAAATCCCAAATTTTTCTCTTTTCCACGTCAACACCAAATCAACAGTACATAACGCACATTGTGAGTGAACACCTTTAGTAAACTGATTGTACTGTGAGTTGTGTGTGACTAGTACGGATAGGGCAGACATCCGTACATCTTAATCTTTGTCACATACTGTGCTAAAACAAAGATTACAGAGAAATACCGAATAGTTCAGGACTCACGGCAGAAATCAGCATGCATAGTGTGCCATGTTCCACATTCTCGTTAAATATGTACCTAAGTAGGGAAGGAGACAAAGGATGCCTGAACATACGCTAAAGCATTTCCTTTTTGTTAAGCAATAGTTCATAGAGATAATAAAATATTTAATAGCTAGAAATGACAATTAGCCAAAGGTAAATGCTAAGGTGTCATCACTACATCTATCTGTCCTGTTCTAAAAGATATACTTCCCTATTCTATGACATTTTATCGACAAAACTCTTAGAGCTTGAGAAAAATAACATTTGCACATTAGTTGTCACTTTCGTGATATGTAATCGCTTATCTTAGAGTTAAGACAGTAAGGAATTCTGTGAGGAATTTTCATAGAAAAGATGTAGCCAAATTACATATTTCCGCAATCATTTGTAAATGTCATCATGAGACAATGAGGAAATGCTAAAAACCCAGTGGAATATGCTTAGATGGTAAATAGTGGACTTACAGCCATTTAATAGTGTCTCCATTACACCGGGGCAACTTATGAACAATGAACATCGTAACAATCACAATCATTGAAATTTTCATGAACTTTCTCAGCAATTTCATTCTTCTTGACATTTTTCTGCGGGGAAAATTTTCTGAATGGGTGCTACACAAACAAGAACTGACTTTTGTTGTTCCCATATCAAGACAATGAGCTAAGGAACCCAGAAACTCAATTTTGCTAATTAACAAATTACAAACTTAAAGGACTGTAGCAATGAGACGCGTTGGAACAACTGAGACTATTCACATTGATTTCATAGTATAGGTTGAATTTTAACATCTAGCTAGAGTATTAATTAATATGTACACACATAACGTATATAAATCGGTAATATTTTGAGAAATTGTGTTTATCGGGAGTTTGAGAATGTGTGACAGGAGATTTGTGTTCGGGACTGATGGAGAGTGAGACTGTTGGAGGCTTTTGTGGTTTGGTGTGGCAGGCACTTACTAATGAGTTAAGTCAAGGGTTAAATTTAAGCCAAAGCCCTTTGTATTTGGTGTACAAGAGTCTAAGTACAGATGTTGATTTGATGTTACTTGTGAGAATGTTGCTGGAGGACTGATGTGAGATTGGGTTACAAAGAGACTGCTGTGCTCCAACTATTTGTAAGCTATGCCGTTTAACGTTTAGTTCTGTTCTCTTGCCGTCGGCATTCCTTTATCCGTCCTGGCCCTGTCTTAGTATTCCTCTACTCGTAATAATATTATAGCCGTACGCAGAAAAGATAAAGTTCCTCTACGTAAACCATGTATCAATAAGAAACTGATTTAAGAAGTAAACACATCTCCCACCTTCTCCGCCTAATCTTCTTCTGTTCTCCAAGTATTAAGTAAGTGAGTGAGCGAAATAAAATCTCTTATGCATTGATGAAAGGTCTCTCTCTTCTACCCATGTTACTTATTATACTATATTCACATGTCTTGTTAAAAGCTTTGTTTCCTGTCTGTCTGTATCATGGTGTACTAGTAACTACTCATGTACATCCACTTTCCTCTTTTTCAGATTCAATATAGGTAAGAAAGTAAAGGAAGGCCAGTGATACTTATTACGCCTATTTAACTTCAATCTATAGGAGTCCTACAAGGAAATGCCGTCTTTTTCCAAGGATTATAATAGAGTTATTTGGTTACATGCAATATAATACACCTTCGTTTGTACTTTAAACTCTATAAAAGTCTATTATTACTATAAGGGCCAAATAATGCTTCCTAACTGCTATACCACAAACCAATCTAGCATTCCAAACATATACAATTCACTTTACAACTTGCTGACAAGATGCATAGATGCATTTGCTCAAAGGATCTATTGAAAAATATACTATTCACAGTAGTACTTACAAAGCAAAATGCAGTAAAAAGGCGAACAACTTTGTGTATGTGTACAAATATACTTATATACTTGTATTATTAGTACTTGTCTTACTACTCAATGTTTGGGATACTATTCGGCAGGTACACCAAAGCGATTGAAAAATACAAAGTAGGTATTATGTTAGTTAGCCATCCCAACAATTGTGGAATTGTAGAAAGCATACTTTCTCAGGTAAATAGGGCCTGGGGGCTAAAAAACTGTTCACGGGTTGGATTGGATCCCATGTCTAATTGGTCGTTATTTGCTCCGAGTCAATAGAGCTATGTGTGTATGAGATTGAGGCTTTGTTTGGGATGTGTATACACGAACGCAATATTACATACGCACAATACAACTACCTATGTATGAGTATTTCCGCCGATGTCTGCTCTCTTGTCATCGTTAAGGTAATAGCACTTGCACTGAAAAACATCTCGTACCCGTAGCCCTGCCGGCTTCTTTGGTCCTTGCTGCAAGGATAAAGAAGAGGACGAGCATATTATAAACATTTTATATACACAGTCACAAACTGCTAAAAGGAATAAGCTTAAGGGGAAATTCCGGATACAGGCAACGATCGTTTAGGGTCACTTGGTCATAAAATGTCATAAAGGTTGCAACCGATAAATAGAAAATATCTACTAAATAGGGAACAAATCACCATTTAGCCATCTGACATGGATATTTAAGGTTGTGACTTACCATTTCAATTGTAATTTTACAATTTTATTTTCTCAATTCAACTAATAAAGTAATTAACCAATGCAAACGGTTGTAAAGCAGTAGCGGTTGAAGATAAACTGTGAACTTCAGACAAAAACACAACCAACTAATTGTACAAGTCATTGCGGTATATTTGTAGATTCTGCATTGTATGGGTAGAACCTCTGGTAGAAGCGGTTAAATGGCCGATGGCTGTTTTTAGGCGAGTGTTTGAGTTGTAAAAAGTGGATTAGACAAGGTGGAAAATGGATCA
>JABASH010006033.1:0-11172 GCA_019776445.1 Tomocerus maximus
TAAAGGAATCTAGTAGCTCCAACGCCTATATCTTAACTATACGTGCAAAAGTTGAGAACTAAAATTTGCCCACCTGATTCGGTACGTATGAGTGAGCCTATCTATTTCGCTAGCCTCGCTAAAGCTGAAGCCATTGAGTACCTATAAATAATGAATACGTTTATACAAAGCATGCCTTTTGTGAGCCCCCGCATAAAAAACTATACGAATTGTTTTCCATCCAAGAATTTCAATTGAATCCTTCAGGACTTTTATTCATAGATTCATAGCGAAGCTCAGCTTACAGTTCACAAAAAATAATACACCATTAAATGGGTATGAAGACTAAGATGATGGATCTTAAAGATTGTTATGTGCATGATTTTCACGTCATGCACGTCCAAAAGCGTATACCGTATGACTATGATATTACCGAAGGTGAAATTGTAAACAACTGCAATAAAATTCGGTCTAAGCCACGTAGCCTATTAATTCCTGTAAATGCCGCATGACGTTAATTTATTAAATAAACTGGTTTTAACAGATAAGTAAACGACATGATGGTAATGAAACTCGCAAAATTGTCAAATGTGTAAATATATAAATGAATAAACTGCGTTTACTCCACACTCGAAACTCCTGCTCAGGCTAGCATATTAAAATTTGTGACTAACATAGACATTTGAACAAAACATAATTTGGTGATTCAATTAAAATTCCTATTTCCCTTCTATCTGTAATTCAATGCAATATGATTCGGCCTTACGTACTTAACTTGTGATTCAATAATAATTGTGTATGGATACATATTTTATTAAATACATCATCATATTTAATTACACATCCATATTCTTTGAACACGCAGCCATGAGATTTTCATTCCTAGTCATGCTGATTTGTGCAAACTCAGGAACGCTTTGTACTCCGTCAATCTTCTGCATGCTTATAGGTGCCATAAAATTCAAGCTGATAAAGATCGTAATATATATAGCGCAGTTATATTTACTTTCCGATATTATATCTAAGTCCTAATTTAACCATCTGACTGTTATTATATTCGTCGCGCGTTTAATTTCAATGTACCTAAGTGAAAATTGCATATTCAAGTTAACAAAATTTATAACACCATTAAGTATAGATATTATAACTCATAATATAGTTACACTTACAAACTGTAAATCTGATTGCGATTTCAAAGTCATTTATAAAGGTGTAATTACATACATATGAAGAATTACAAGGTGTTCGGGCAGATTTACATGCATAAAACAGCTTAACTTTAATATTTTTATACAGTTTTTATCAGACGTGGTTACAACTGCAATGAGTACCAAACAACATGCATTTTATCTGTACTACATGGACACACCCAGAATAATGTAAAGATAAAGTTTATTTATTTTATCCCTGTTCTTAGCCTTTTTAATTCTGATGGCATTACTTGGTGATATGAATTATTAATTGCAAAATGGTATTTTGTATGACACACAACTGAAGTGAGTGCTGCAAATTTGTTTTAGTAACAATCTGAAATTATTTAAATGCAAAAGAGGAAAATAACATTTCGCAGTCTTATTTTTTCAATTTACACGGTCAAAATTCTAAGTGCTAATAATTTCATTTTCCTAAATGTATGTAATGTCTGACTTAATTGTGGTATACATTTACCATAACTTATCTTACTAAATTTAGTCACAATTCATTAAATAAAAGTGTTACATATTTAACGAATTTAAATCGTCATATTTTCACTATGTAATTAGTCAAAATTACAGCAGAATTTGTCAGTATTTCACTTTAAGTTTTCCATACTAGTTTTGGTAGGTAAACCAGTTAAAACCCACCATACACTTTGATCTTATGCCGTTACCTGCCATATAAATTTCAGTTGAATGCCATATAAATTATGTAGTTATCAAAAACAGGCATTGTGAATCAGACTAAATATAATAGAACATGGAAGGCTTCCGCTATCTTTGAGGACCTACTGACAGTTTCCTTATCAGTATTAACTGGCTGTCTCTATGAACGGATTGTTTTCAATAACTAAAGCCATTACTCTACCGCTGGGCTTCGCATAACATTTGTTCATGAGAATAAACTTTTAAGTTTTCTCAGAAGCAATATGGAACTGAAAAAATCAATTTTTATTGGATTTGCAGTTTTGCTGTGTGGGACCTCCGTTTATGGGTGAGAGAAATTATAACTATTTAAAACCTAAAGCTGATTACTAGAAAGATATCTTTGCTAATGTAAAACTTCTTGCATTGTAGTAACTTGGCCATAGTTTATGCTAATTTCTCTTATTGGACGTTTTCAGACAATTTACTTCTCCATGGACCTACGTCTGTAGAAACAAATTTTGCGTCAAAGTTGATAAGGATAATATTACAGAAGCTGAGCAACCAGGAAATTCTATGACCGTTTGTAAATTAAAATGTGCTGATGATGCCAACCTTTGGCCTTTGCCGACTGGGAATGTATAAAAACTTCCATTCTTTGATAATTCTATTAAATATCCAAATTAATTTATTGCCAAACATAAATTGTATTATTTTGTAATTGTTTTTTATTTTAGGTATCTTTGGGGAAAACCATGACTCCATTTACGCTCACAAAACTAAATTTTGTCGCACATCCAACCCTCCAAGCTTGGCTTAGTGAAGTGCAAAATGTTTTTAAGGCGAACTTAGAGAAGGCAATTAAATAACTATCTTTCAGTAGCTTATGCTTTTATGGTTCATTTAATAAATAATTTGTGGTAAGTTTATTTCCCTGGATATTCAGATGAACAATATGGCGTCCTCGGGTAGTGAAGTAAATGCGGCTGCAGATAATATTGTTAACGTTACTTTTGCAATTGTATCAGACAATCGTGCACTGACTCTTGACACAGATGAGTCATATTCAATTAACATTACTTATGCTAATGAAACTGAGGTAAAATATAAAATACCAAAACTAACTAAACAAGTTTTATTTACCTTATGATTTGTTTAAATTATAAGTAAAAGTAACCGGTAAATTATCGCAAGTGAATTTGTTTCTAGAACTTGGTACGAGTGACTGTTGCGATTCAGGCTGCAACATATTTCGGTGCTCGGCACGGTTTGGAAACTTTAAGCCAATTGGTGGCTTATGATGAAGACAGCTCATTTTATCAGGTCTGAAATAAATTCAATTTAAAAATAAATTCATAAACGAGAACAGAGAAAGAGACATTCTTATACAGAAATATAATTAGATTTAAGACTTAAATTTAATTCTAAATACTGACATAGGAGTTTGCTTTTGTCTTAATATAAAATTTAGTTTTCTCAATTTTTAAAATGACAATATTATAATGATCTCATGGCGTCATGGCATTTGAATCCAAGTTTTCCCCTGGTGTGTTTCTCACAAGTAGGTATACATTTACATGCAAGCATCATTACCATAATATTTATTATAAAACTTAAATTGGGAAAACTGAAAGACTTTACTGAAATATAGAATAAAACTTGTAAACATCATGATATGAATTGTTTGCTCGTCATCCATCATTATTGCGCTTGGTATATTATTATCTATAACTAATGCAACATGTTTGACAATAATACCTAAATACTAAAACATCATTACTGTTTAATATATTTATTACTTTATTACAGAAATTTAACATGTTAGGTAAAACAGTGACACATAGCAGACAAGAATAAACATCATTTGTACTTAATTCAAATTTATTGTCCATTTAGATACTTAACACAGTCGAGATAGCCGATAAGCCCGTTTTCGCTTATCGTGGCATGCATCTGGACACTTCAAGGAACTTTATACCCATCGATCAATTAAAAAGCACCGTCGATGCGATGTCCTATAACAAGTTGAATATGTTTCACATGTAAGTAAACAATCGAATATTAATGTTCCAGTAAATTACATGCCCTATAATGATATCTTATGTGCATATTTATATTTTACTACATGAGCTTATCGTCCATATTTTTGCGTAGTCAGATTGGAGTACAAACAAAATATACTATACATTGTGGATTACGTTCAGTTATGTATATGCTTTGTAATTTTATTGCTATTGTGTAATGTATTGGTCTTTTATAATTTTTATTTCAGCCATTTGACTGATACACATTCTTATCCATTGGAATCCCTTAGAGAGCCTAGAGTATGAACCTCTTTTTTACATTATAACTGTCGTATAGATTATGCAAGCTATACCTAATGAATAATTATTCATAATATATTATTTATACTGTCAAAACCTTACGTGTTTTTAACATTTGATTCTACGATTTGTCATTAAATATCATTTTATGTAAAGATGTCGTGAGAGAGCATTCGAGATTTCGAATAATCGACCTAGAATATTTTTTAATGTTAAAATGGGATTAAGGGAATGAACTACACTTTAACCCCACTAATCACATGAATGCCACGAATACTGTATTTTAGTTAATTATTTTCGAATATTCGGTATTTGACAGTTTTTGACTATAAGTAGTAGGCATCGCTAGTAATTTCATGACTATAGTAATCAATTATGATATGTATAATTACTTAGTTGACACAATACGGAGCTTACTCATCAAAAAAAGTTTATACCATTCAAGAAATGAAAGACTTAAAGGATTACGCCAAAAGACGTGGTGTCAAACTTGTGGCTGAATTCGATGCGGTAAGATGTCAACAGTTTCCTTGTTTTGAACTCTATGATATGTTATAATTGGGAATTCAATACTAAATACTGATTCTATGAAAAGTAATTATCCTTAATGTTGTTTCTATACTGTATTCTAAAATAATTATATAAAAGCCGGCTCATGTTGGTAACGGATGGCAATGGGGAGAAAAAAATGGCACGGGCAGACTTGTTGTCTGTGAAAATCAAGAGCCCTGGTACGATTACTGTGTGGAGCCACCCTGTGGACAGCTCAATTTAGGAAACTTAGATAATGTAACTAAAGTTTTAGGTAAACACATTCGTTATAAAATGTTATAGCAATGTTATGGCATACTATTAAATTAAATATACTGGAATATTGACTGGATAACCAATTAGTATCAATGACAGGACACATCAAGCGGTAATATAATGTCCAATTACATATTTTTTACAGAGTCTGTGTATGATGATTACATGGAAATTTTTGACCGTGATTTGTTCCATATGGGAGGAGATGAAGTTCATCTGGGGTGCTATAATACTTCGGTAGAAGTAACTAGTTATATGGAACAACAAGGAATTCCAAGAACCGAAGAAGGCTTTCTACAATTGTGGAATGTATTTCAAACACGAGGTATGCATCCATTTCTATATATTTTCCATTTGGCCAAGAGTTAATTAAATATTATGTAAGTATGATCCTCATGCGTACATATTTTCTGCATTAAATGTTAAAGAAACAACTTATTACAAATTATTATCCATGTGTTATTTTATTGATTATTATCACTTTTAAATTAGCATATGAGCTCGCCAAGAAAGCTTCGGGAGACAATAACCTGACTGCAATGTTGTGGACGAGTCATATTACAAATCAGAAATACGGTCCACAATACATCAACAAAGCAAATTATATTATCCAAACTTGGGATAAAAGTAATTGAATAATTTATTTTAATAAAAATCTGTATGTAAAACTACAGTGACTGTACGCGAGTTCCTTCCAAAGATTGAATGCTATTTTGTATCGTAGCATTTTATATAATAGGATTTACAGTTATTCGTATTCATTATTTTTCTATTCTGTATTCTAATTAAGGTGACGACGAGATCATTCCTTTCTTGATTGACAACGGATACCGAACCATATTTTCAAATTATGACACTATGTATTTGGATTGCGGATACCAAGCTTGGATTGGAAATGGACACAATTGGTGTTCGCCATATAAGGGTTGGCAGGTACTTACTGATTACAATCGCGGTTTACATTAAAACTTAAAAAGATGCGCCCTCTAATTATTAACACCAATTTTTCAACACACTATGATATTGCAAAATTACTTTCCTTAGTCCGTTTTTAAAGCATTTCTTTGCTCATCCTTTTACACCAAACTGTATATAAATCTTGAATATTTGTATAAGATATTTCCCAAAAATGCACCCATCAGAGTATACATAAAGTCGGCATGCCGTAAATTATTTTTTGATGTCGCATGCCGTAAATGCCGTAAACTACATATAACATGGCAGCAATAATGTAGAAGTAATAATCAATCATTTAATGTATGTTTAATGCGTTTTTAACTGTGGTACGATTACTGATACATTATTATGTAGTGTCAATGAATTTTCACTTTTATGGACCCTAATTGCTTAAAATGAGTAGTATATGTTATAAATACACATTATTTAAGTAAAAAAAGTCGTTCATAATTAGTTTAAAATATATTTTAGTACCACAGTTTCATTTAAAGCGTAAATAAATGGAAAAAATAATTTACGGCATTTAAGGCACACTCGACACTCAGGGTACCCATTTATTCCCAACACCTTTTACTATACGGGATGTACGAACTAGGGTTCTATGCCTATATAGGTCAAACAATTTGCGCATTTCGTTTGTGCTGAAATAATTTTAAAATAATAAGTTGATAACTGCGGGTCCGTTACTTTAGAAAGTATACGTAAACCGATTATTAATTATTATTGACAATGATTTTTTAAATTTTAGACCATTTACGATCATAGTCCATTTAAAATTTATGCCGCAACCGCTGGAGAAGAAGCTGCTCAAAAAGCAATTGACGACAAGATAATTCTTGGTGGGGAGACACCACTGTGGTCAGAACAAGTGAGTTACTTAAGATATCATTAGCAATTAATATTGTAATAATACATCCATATTCATATTTCAGACTGACGGAAATACATTTGAAGGGAAATTATGGCCAAGAGGATCAGCACTAGCTGAACGGTTATGGACCAACCCTACCACTACTTGGTTGGAAGCGGAAAGGCGAATGGTTGATCATCGCCAAAGGATTGTTGAACGTGGTATACATGCTGACCGACTTCAACCTGAATGGTGCTATCAAAACGAAAATCAATGCCCAGGACCTCCAACAAGTTAGTATTTGCATACATACATTGATAAAACACAAATTCCAAGACTCGACAGATATAATTTGGTTTATTTGATTTTAGCTGTAGAAACAACAACACCCCAACCAAATGGAGCAAATTCTTTATCCCTGACTCCAATTTATATCACAGTTGGATTGATTTATGCATTCGGAATTTGGAATTGAAATGATCTTTGATTTAAGATTACTTAAATTATTTAAATAGCTAAACTATTTTTTGCGGTATTTTATTGACATGAGTTAGCACTAAATTCCTGAAATTCAATCACCGTTGACTAGCTACATCATAGGTAGTTAATATCTGTAATATTATATCCTCAATAGTTGGCGATCATTTCTTTGAATAAATTGACATTTATTTCTGCATTTTATTAATTCTCATTCTTTCCTACTCTTGGTTCTACATATAGTCTATAATATACTATATCATTTTTCACGTTTTTTAAAACTATCACTGGATAACCAAACCAAAACCAGGTATCCTGCTAATACTTGTGACTAGTGACGTGTTCTTAGCCGATATGCGATAGCTTCTAAATACAATTGCTCGTAATTTTAATGTTTATTTTAATTTTCAAATGAAAAAGTGACTTTGTAATTCCATTAATTAAATTAATTAATGGATATACAATCCAATTACTATCTTTAATGGGAGGGGTTAGGTTACATAGCTATATATGCAAGTTGCCAGAGCCAATGGTTGTCCAATGGTCAATATGGTAGTGTTGATTAATAAAATGTTTAATATTGAAGCCAAACCAATGAAATTGCAATTTCCAACTAGATGACATTCAAGGAAAATTTACTACGTGAGGGCCTCGCACGAACGTTTCGCCCAGAGCCTCGCAAAAGCTGGTGACGGCCCTGCAAGTTGCTCTCCAATCTCCACTTTATGGCTACTTGCACTAGATTTCACTTATTAATTGACTTGCTTCTTTATAACCGCCGGTTTAACTAATTAGATAATTTCTAATAGACAGAAATGAAAAGTAAAAATAATTGCATGGAATCACCCCCCTTTTTGGCATACGCTTTTTATGCCAATAAGAGGATTGTTATGCTAATAAGGGTATCAAAATTTTATGCCAAAAAGCGTATGCCAATTCGGGGCACTACCAATAATTGACTTATTCTTCTACTTTAAAAATAACTGCTTTGGTTAGTAAAATGGTGGCTGCACAGGTAATTCAAGTTCCAAATCAAGATGAAAAATAATTACTGTTCAAAACTTTCGTTTCTGCAACATTTATAAACTTCCTTTATTTAGTTAACTTTTAATAAGATGCTGTATCAGTTAAAATCAAGAGAGATAAGAAGAGTGCAATTACGACACTCAATCATAGGCACAATTTTGCAAATTTAGCTTTTAAAAGTTAAAATAAATGCCCTTAAATATTGTTATTAGCTTAGTTGTGTTTGTTAAACAATTAACTAGAAGTACACATTAATGTCTTTTCATATGATTATCTAGAGCATTGGAGTCCAAACAGGTGATTGAGCACAGCTTGCACTTGTATTTACTCAAATCCTCTCCTAAGTTTCCCCTATAAGTCATTTTTAAAGCTTTTTCCAGAGCAGTTCTCATTTCATTCGGAATATTCTCCGATGTAAACAATTTTCTAGTCTTACAAAATTGAATCAAAGGAACAGTCTCATCGTTCATATCACATTTGTACATACTTTTGTCTTTTTCAGAATCACATTCTGCCGTTTTACTTATCACATTGTTTATATCGGGTGCCGAATCTTTGAAATCAGTTTCATTAATCTGTTCTTCAACAAAGTCTGAGTGATCCTTAACATTTGCATGCATTACAGCAATATGACGTCGGAGATTACCTTTCAAGGAAAATGTTTTCTGACAAATGTTACATTTGATCGAAAGTGGATTTACATGGACGTGTTGAAAATGAAATTTTAAGCTGTACTTGTCAACGAAGGATTTCTGACAGAAACTACATTGGGCTCTAGTATTTTTGTTGTCGTAATCGATGGTGTTTCCTTTTTCAATGTAACTTCTTCGTTGAGGTCGAAGTTTTGGCTTGGTGGAGGATGAATTCCTTTTTTTATTTCCCAATTTCTTGTGTTGATTTTCATTTTGCATCAATTTTCTCGTTCCGCCATTCCCTTTTGCATGAAAATTTTCCATTGTCACTGGAATTGCTACTTCGCATCCGATATCTGAAGTATTCCTAATAAACAATAATTCCTTCTAAATATTCCAATTGAAGTAATTTCGTCGAAAAATTAATATTTAACTCGCCGTTTAAGTAAATTAAAATAAATTAATGTTAATATTAAGATTAATGTTAAGATTTAACTTAGTATTAATTTACATTTAAAACACGTTAAATTAAAATAACAGCACTCGTCTGGTATGTAAAAATTTCAGTTACATAATATATACCAATATTAAATTACATATAGTCCAAATAGTCTTACTTAAGAAGTTGACTGCTGAAAGTAATCTTCTTTTCTTTTCCGTCGAAATGTTTTATGACAATCAGTTTCCCTATGTTCTTTTATATGAGAGGCCAATTCCGCTGAATTACTAAATTTTCCACACAAGTTGCATTTGAACGCTTGTCTGCTTCCATGGGCTATTTTTATGTGTCTATTAAGATACTTCTGCTGAAGAAATTCTGAGGGGCACAAATTACATTTGATAGACGGATGGCTTTCATGGGCGTTTCTTTTGTGCCTATTAAGATTGGCCCGACTGGAATATTCTGAGGAACACAAATTACATTTGTACAAGGCAGACTTGTTAACCAATTGGCTGTTTGTTTGGTTGTTTAAATTTTCTTCTTTAAATTTTTTCGCATTTCGAGCCCGGATTTTTTGTTTTTGTTTGGAAGATAATTTTTTCCTACCTTTGTTATCCCATTTTTGTAATTTTAATTGTTTCTCAGATGATGACTCTTTACTACAATTTAACTGACTTTCGGGTACACACATTTCAGTTTCAGTGATTATTTTCTCTACAGCAGCAGCGTTTTCATCGCCAACCAAAGGCTTCGGAAATTCCATTTCCATCTTCTGACAACCAAACTGCTTCGTATTTTCAGCTGCGGTGTTTTCATCAGAGGCAACTTTGAATACATGTTGATCTTCAATTTTATCGGAGCCAATATCTTCACTGTTGGACATTACGTTATTATTTTGTTCTAAAAAAACCTTCTTCACCGATTTTGTTACGATATTCAAAAATTCCATTTTTGAAATCTGGGGACAGTAGGCGGCCATATGGTCATTTAGTCTTTTGAACGTACTGTATGAAACGTTGCAGGATTCACATTTGTAAATATCTTCATCCACAATCTTCTGAATTATACGTTCATATGACGGCGTTAATTAAATGGGATACGAGTTTTGTAATCACATTTTTATCCGGAGAAGTAACTACTGACTACTGACATCAATGTTGACAGAAGGTTGAGGATTTTCTTTTCCACACTGTCCTATTTACATTTGGTTTGATTAATTACTTTATCCTGAGGTTATATTTTAAAACAATCATATAATTAAGGGTTTAGAATGATAGAATATGATATAATTTATGAAATTATGTTTTGGATATATGTTAATTTGAAATGATGCACTATACCTTTGAATTATAATGTCATCCCTGCGCCGTCAGCCGTACATCTGTCAAACTGTCCACTGAGTTATCAGTTATCATCACGGAAAATAATATCCAAATATGAACTTACAACTTTGGGTTGAAATAAAATGGTACCTATTAGAAGATTTGACCGATGAGCAGTTAATTCGAAATTAAGAATGAATGTTCCAATTTTTAATTTAAAATATAAATCCTACCTAACTATAATATTATAGATAGTAGTAATAGGGCACAATGTGCGTTTTGTTTTGTTTCATTTTCCGCCGTGACATTGTAAACAATGTGGTCTATATTGCGCAAAGTGGTTTGTCGGGGCAATGAAAGATTCCGCAAATAAATAAAATCAGTATTTTGCATTAAGGTGAGGTGTCTAGTTGGGTTGCCAGGACAACGATAAATTTACTACGTGGATGATGATAATAAGTGGACGCCACAGCCCTCTAGCGTTGGGTGGTCGTCATTTTCTCCACCGCCGTAGT
>JABASH010006034.1:0-11171 GCA_019776445.1 Tomocerus maximus
GCCACGCCCACAATTTTAGCTCCACCTCCCAATATTTTTAACATTTTTGGACCCTTCCAACATGGGTAAAAAAAATCCAGATTTACCCAGCTTTATCCCAAAATTTCCAGATTAAGCCTTTCTCCAAGACGTCTAAACAAACGACATCGAAAATGAATTTCCAGGTTTTCCCGGGTTGCCCAATGGGTGGAGCTTCAGAAAAAGGGCCAGACATGGTTCAATTTCGAGTCAATAGTTGCCGAGTTTCTAAAAACGTCTGATGCCTGGGACAAGACAAGTCTGAAGACCATGCTCATGTAATTGAATCCCTCTGTCCAGTTGTCCACACATTAAAATTAGACAAAATTTGTTTGGGGATCAACCGATGATTACAAGAAAAATGGATCTCTATCTGTTAACAATTTCACCAAAATCACGATGATAAAATTGGGGACAGCCCAAACTAAGTTTATCATTTTTATAAAAATGAAACTTTAATTTGAATAGAGAGCAATTTCCCTGGGTCGTGGTCGTAACCTACTAACAAGCGACGTAAATTAGAAGACGATTGTAGGTAATATTCCAACGCAGTAAATACAATATTCAAATGCATTTTCCATGATATAGTGACGAATTGTGTAGGCAGAAGAAATTATTAAAGTCATTAACTTGCGAAATTGCCTTTTTTATTAAATCTCGCATTTTAGGGGAACGAGAAACCTAAATAATCAGAAATGCTAAGAAATGGATCATCATAGTTTGGTTGGATTTCTATTCCTAGTTTAATTTAATATTTAGAATAAATTCTGTAGAGCTAGGCTTTTGAAGAAGAAAATGGTAAAGATATCTTTAATGCTATCATCGAGATTGCATCCTATTCAGTCGACGCAAGGCAGTAATGTAAAGCCTAAATAGGAAGCCATGCGTTATTGCGTAATGACAACGAACACGCGTATCTGCCGCTTATAGGTAGGTGGAAACTTACATATGAAAGATTACGTAATATACTAAACCCTCTCTCTGAAATACAATTCAAAGTCCATGGAGCAATCCTAGCATAAATGAGGAGTCGAAAACGTATTCAATTTCATAAGTAGGTAGCGTAGAAACCTAATTCATAGTCAACAATCGTTATATAAAATCGCGTTGGGTTTCAGCAAATCTTATTCGGGATTTCTGATTGCAATCATGTAATATTCCTGACAGATTCATTTGCTTTTTCGTTTTCAGTTCGCATTGCGTAAATATATCTCAAATACATATTCTAACAATGACTGCAATGACTGCATTATAAGCTAAAACTAAATACTTGAGCATACCCTAAACACACTGCAGTCATTTTAAGAAAATAAGGTAGAACAATTCAAAACAAATAGTATTTTAGTTTCTATTTCACATATTTAAACATTTTACATACATATGACTATTTTACACATGAATTGCTCATCATAGTACATATAAATTGGAGCCAAATGAGATTTTTATTGTACATTCTTTGGTGATATGTTTTTACTTTACCATGTCAGGCAATTGTGCAAGTCTTTTTATGTACCTTCTAGTACTACGACAGACATTGTAGCTTTCACACTCCCTCTGTCCTAGCATCATTATGCTAATTATGTCGCGCACTGTTTAAAGTGTCATATGTTTTGATCTGTCATCCAAAATAATGAGGAATTTTTGAGAAATTCATGCCAGAGAATTCAATTAAAAACCAAGTTTGAATGATCATTAAACTTTTGGCTCTCAGACAGCGCATTTAATAAAGAATCTAGACATGAAAAAGTCCGAAAACTGAATTTTACAAATTGCTGTACTGCAGTGGTATATAACGTAGTTATTAAGGAATCCTGTTTACAGGATAAGGAATGAAGATGTCGAAAATATGTGCAGCTACGTGAACACGGATTTGGGATTTTGCAAAGTAATTTTTATAGTGACACGTACATGTAGAGGTTTATATGACTTGAGAAAGTACTGTAATATAATTATGACGTTAGTTTGCTTTGTAAAATTGTATAAGAATTTTTTTGTGTACATAGAATATGTATCATCATGTTTGTAGCAATATCTGGAAACTGTTAACAGACCATAACATGCACACAAAGCGCAATTAATTAAAGTACAGCAGTAATGTTCTTACCTTTGAGGCAAGTGGTGGAATTGAATTCGACAGTATAAGGCCGACAAATACATTTCCGACGCGTCTCATCACACTGCGAGAGCTTTGCGGTACAATCAGAATTTCGTTCACATTTTTCGCCTAATAGTGCAGCACCGCCCTCAGACAATGTCATTGCAAGAAATAAAAGAACGAAGAACAATGACTGAACCTGTAACGTACATAAATAAAAGAACATTGAAATATTCATGGAATTTTTCCCATGTGTTGTACAACGAAACATCATTCACAACATTCACGCAATAAACTATGTTTGCAGTAAATAAACCAAGAATGAGTAAACAAAGTTCATTATAACCACCGATCTATATACTTTCCTTCCTTTCAAGTGCCTATACACATACAAGAAGTTTATGTGTGTCCGTGTGTCGTATTTCTTAACTCGAGAGATACGGACGGACACCCACACAAGAAATGATGCTCTGACATTCAATTAAAGGAGAGACAATTATCCTGAATAGATGGGAGCTTTTGTTGTTCAATTTAATAACATAGCACGGACGCACATTGCTTTAGTTACCTACTATTTATCTGATAGGATCCAATGCACTGGTAAATAGTTCACTAGCTGTACTAGACTACGTGGGGAAAGAGTAAATCCGAGATTATAATTAATGTAGCATGAAGAAAACCAGTCCTTTAGAATGTCAGTAGTAGTGGTACCTATCATCTACGGTATTTGTAGTGGTATCCGACATTTGATTCGATTCCCACATCCTACAGTTTAATCTCACAACCATTAATATCCCCAACCCTCTCCACAATTAAGAGATTATTACTTAGGAAGTACTGGCTACGCTAGTTGATATAGTATGGAGTTATACGAGTACATACTTGAGATATACTTATGAGTGCAAGTATAATGGGTTTGTAGTACTTGGACAATCAATTAGCAATCAACTGACTAATACAAGTAAACACAAACCGTAAACTCCTTAATTACATTATAAAAAGTGGTTAATCTATGTGTGGTCAATATGACCTGGCTATCATGTACAAACATATACGCATAGCAATATAAAACTAGTAGCTAATTCCAATTTATAATTCTGAGCAACTGAGAAAATTGATGACTCTTAATTAAACATTTACAGGTTTATTTAGCTAATTACAAGTATAGTGGTCATTCAATAAAGCTAGTAAAATTTGCGTATCGTAAAATAGATAATACCAGACTAGCCAAAAGGTGCTGATTCAATTTTTACAGATATAAATATGCATTAGCACTTAGATTCCCAAAGTGCAATTCTCATGAGTTTTTTATGTACAATACCCCAAATTAATAAACTTGTCCTAGCAATCATCCCATAGATGGTTATAAACAATCCCCGAGGTCTAAATACAGATACTATCACTCTATCAGTACAGTTTAGGGCATAGGGAAGTAAACTTGAATTGCTTTTCCGAAACCGTTCATGGGTCACGACTTAAAGAGAATTTACTAATATCAGAAAACTGTGCTGCCATAATTTTATCTTCATCCCAACTATTCGGATATTATTATAGCTGTATGTACTTATATGGAATTTCATACAAAGTATACGCTACAAATTATAATTATGCTAATATAGTAAACCCCCATAGCGAACATATAGTTTCAATGATAAGAAAAGATCAATTTTTTACGATAATGATAGCAGAGCAAAAAAGCGAAAGAGTTGAAACAATAGCTAGTTAGATAAAGTCGTAGTCATAAGGCAGGACAGGATCTGAACTCAACTTAAGAAGACTAATGAGTGTATAAATGTGCCGTTTTGGCTATAGGTACTCACTACTCTCGCTATTATACGTATAAATTGTTTATGGAGTACAAAAGCCTTATAGGACAGAACACAAAGTAACGTAACTCTCTAATAGCCTTGTTTGAGTAATGTAACTGTTCCGTTGCATTTATTACATTGTTGCTTTTGTTTTTATATTAACTCTCCTAAACAACTAGAGCAGACATAAAAACTCAATTTTTATTTATTTGACTGGAACACAATACCTTTTCTGCCTATACCGACTTGTTTGAGTATCTAATTAATATTCATTATAGCAATTTAAAACTAAGCTGCCTAGTGTGGTTATTTGAAACTACTGATCCATGGTTTCGGCTTTTAAGCTGAGATATAATTTTTTAGTGCAAATTTGTATATAGATATAAATGGTAGTGGTTGAAAGGTTTAGCTTACCATTGAAATAGATAAGATCATTCTGCTTCCCATTTTACCAGATCTAGCTCCACTGTAGCTGCAGCGTGAGAAATCAAAGAACCCGTTTAGTTTCGCAGTTTCAATTGAACCTGGCGGCAGGGTTTGTTGGTATACGATAAATTAATTTTTGTAATTCAGTCAGTAGTATCTTCAGTACCTTGGAGTTTAGTGTTGTTGAATGCTGTACGGTTCGTAAGTATTGAATTCCAGAAAAGAATAACAAAATTTACCGATGAGACAGTGGGAAAGGGCCGGGCCAAACTTGAGTGATGTCGCTCTTTCAACTGGAAAATTCAAGGTTGTTTCAGTCGTGTAGTCAGAGTTGTGTAATGCGATAAGTATTATATCTGACGATTAAAGTGCTGAATGCTATAAGTTTAAAGGCGTTATCCAGTAAAGGAGGATATACTTAGATGATGACAAGCCCGAGTCTTGAGAAGTTTTCAGTTCCAGATCCGTACAATGCATAAACTACTTATGTTTCACCTTCAAAGGAGTCTATGTAGGTGTAACATGGAGTCAGGTTGCTTTCAAGTAAATAAAGAGATACCTCTGGTCTAGAAATGTGATGTCTGTAGTTGGTTACTAAATTTGTGTATTTTGAAACTGCTCAAAGCACTGAACAGTGCAAAGCACAAAGTTTGTTGTTTACTGTGTTGGTTGCAATAAATGAATGAGCATGAATCGTCTTCAGTGTTGTGGTCCAAGGCACAGAGTCACAGTATCAAATAGCACAGATAATAACACAGAATAGTCCTAGACTTAAATTCCCTTACATACCTGTACATAACCTATAGGTACTTATAGTTAATGGTCTAGTATGTAGGGAAGTCTGTGTCCGTAGAGTAGATAACTCAGTAAAAGTAATCAAAGAGTTAATTGTACTATGTTTACAATAGAATACAATGCAAGCTATGTACAAGTATGTATAGTAGGTATGTGGTGTCGTGGCAGGTAACGTCCATCGTCATTGTGGCCAATTACGTCTAGTAATGCAGGTATATAAACACAGCATTACATGACATTCGTATATAAGACTCCACGTTACACAGGTGTGTCTCATCTCTAAAAGACTAATTGTGTGCTTATACAGAGACGTATGTGTATATTCATGTACAAAAATGCACGTAGACTAGCAACTCAAGTCGTATTACATTCCTAGTAGTAGTATGCATCAAGGAAAAAAATGTAGAGTGCAGCGTGTATTGTAAAGAAGACACACTACATACCTAAATACAATTGTGCTGTGTTGTATTAAATATGCACGTACTATATAGTTACATATGGAATAGACAAGTGCAGACAGAGTATACAGATCTATTAGCACCAAGTGCAGTAAGAAACGTACTTGAGTAGTTGCATGAGAAAGAAATATTTTATAGAAAGGAGTTGTTTATCTTGGTCTGTTCTGTTGTAAAATGGTTTTGGTGTTTGGTTTGCTTTGCTGTTGCTGCCCTATACATTTCTTTCTTTACCACACTACTAGCCTGAATGACTGTCCTGTCCTGTCTCGTTAGATAGAGAAACGTATACGTACGGACAAATGTACTGTTAAGGAAACTAATCGAATTAAAGTGGAAAGTATTATCACGTAACGGTCTTTCATTCCGGGAGACCTGTTCACTTTTCACGTGAGAAGCTTAACCTCCTTAGCATTGTTACTTAGCTAAACAAAACAGTATCTTCGTATCTTTAATCTGAGAGGAAAGAAACAGTCAATTCAGTTAACTCAGCTAAGAAAATGCAGAGCTAATTTATATACTACCATTATAATCTAGACTAGGACTACTATCTATACCGAAAACTGGGAATTTCCTTATCTAATGCAAAATAATGCATTTCGCATCACATACACAGTACACTAGAAACAAATTCAATGGCAAAAGCTAAGGCAGTAAAACGCTACGTGGTGGGCGATAGGATTTACTACGGTCAACTCGCCGGAAATATAAAAACAATATTTCATTCAGCAACTTACCTGTTACCTACAGACAGACTTACCGATGGGATCCATTCACCTACCTGTTACGGATGCTCTGACAGATATGACACTGCTGCTGTTTGTGGTGAGATACCATAGTTTATTCATCATAAACCCAAGACAGTAAACCCACTGTAGATAATAAGTGTCATATCAAAGATTCTATACTCGCAAAAGACAGCTGCTGCTATTCCAAATCTGGGCAAGCTCTCAAGGGAACTGTTCTCGAATGTTCTTGTGGTGGCTCTTTAAAATCGCTACTAAATTGATAAAAATAAACAGATCAGCCTAACCTAAATATGGAAGAATATTAAGTTATTAACCTACATCTATGTGCATTTTAAGATTATTTATCTGCAAGGAAATATGCTTATAAATAGTAGCACAAATTTCCGTTGCCTAATGTCTGCATTACTAATTGGCTTCGTTTGAAAAGTAAACATATCTAAATATAAGTGTATATTTCTGACTCTATTCAGATAGTAAATTAGTCCAACTGTAATGTACTGAATCCGTCAACACCAACAGTAAAATGAAACTTCCTGACAGAATTAAGCGTTTTTAGTAGGAGCTGTTGAATTTTATTGTTAGTGCACTCGCACTCTTGACATTACGAGTAGAAATAATTATTTTTATAGTTGTTATCTTCAATAGAGTAATTAAAGTTGACTCAGTGTACAATGTACCACTGAAGATAATAAAATAATGTGCACGTAGACGTAGGTACAATAGCTTTCTAAGATTTTTGCACAATTTTCCATTACAAGTCCCGTAGTTTGTGTGAATGCAAGATTGACATGTTAGTAATGTGTGAAATACAAAGTACAGGATTTTAGTATGGGATCTGAGGAATTGAATGTTACGACCGGAAAGGGAAAATCCGCTTCATTTGGATAAGTCTATCTTTTTTGTTTGTGTAATAATATTTTGATGATTGAAGGACCCGTTAGAAGATACGTTATACTATTTGCCCATAGTCAACATACATTTATTAGGTAGGTATTATGACGTATAATTTAACCCAGCAGGCAGGTTACCTCTAATGTAGTATCTCGTGAGTAAACAAACTCGGGATGTTTACTTTAGGTATATCTTTCCCATTTGTATCAAAGTTGCACTCATGAGCAATGGATATGTCCATCTGACAAAAGTACCTAAGACTTATTTTCCTTGCATTAATTTTCCTTTTGTTCTTCTGTCATTCTTCTTTATTGTTAGGTAACTTTGAAGAAGATTAAATATAATTACTTACCATTAGTGCACGAGGTAGGAAACCATATACTTAGTCTTCGGTACTTGTGATTACCTATACGGTCTTTTCAGATTTTCCTGAGTATACCAACCAATCATACTAAATACCTGCCATATCTAGATAAGTAAGTAAAATAGAAGTTTTATTATCTCTACATCCCTATACTAGTACCTCTATGGTCGATGTAGAACACTGGGCTGGAATTAATACTACAAGGAACAAATTGAGTGACTATGTCAGTCTTAGTTGACTGTTCATTATGTCATAAAAGTTAGGTGAACTTTGTACTAAACTTTTCATGTAGGATAGGTACATTTGTCGGGGGTCCTGCAAATACCAGCCAATAGATGCACTACTCTGGGTTGATATGTCAAAAATAAGAAATATTTTTTTGATCCCTAATTAAGTACGTTTCGCAAATCGTCAGCGATATAACTACTCAGTAGTAGTTCACTACATTATTTATTGAAGTTATCCCCATTTTGGAATGAATTTTCACTTTGGATATCATGATTTGCAAAGTGTCTCATTTAGCCGGTCCCAATTTTGCTTTTGACAGACATACTAACGTTGACAGTGGGAAATGCACCTTTCTTCCTTTTTGACAAAGTCTTGAAGTAATTTTACTCTTTACTGTCTTTCTCTACTCAGAAATGCTCAAAACTTTCTCAAATATGTACATAGTCATGTAAGGCACATCAAAGACATGTTCAAGTTCGCACGCACGCAGAGCACACCCGTTCTAATTTCAGGATATACAACTCAAGTTTCAATACCCATTTCTTGACTGAACAATTTTAATCTGTCGGAATAAGAGAATTTCTGTTGACATAGATAGAACTCGATCTTCTCGGCAATGTAATGTGTAGATTGTGCTCCTACACTAAATGGCATTTGCTTCGCCGCCTATCTTCTTTGTATACACAAGGATACCACTCGATTTCAAACTCCATCGGATTAAATTCAAACTTTAATGTTAGTCATTAAAATAAGGCTTGGATCTGGTTGTGTGCCATAAAATGAATGTACATAAATATTTTTTTGGAAGTTCGAGATGATAGAATCCCGAAGTACAGGTTGGTAATTATCTTAACATCATGAAGTCTTTATTATCCTCAAAATACTTGATAAATTGAAATTAAATTCTTTTACTTTAACATTTAATTACTATGAATTACTATGTAAGAAAGGTATAATCTCTGGACAATTTCAACTTTATTTGGAAGGCTGATGTAACATTTTAGTATTATAAAAATAGATTTCGAGTTGCCTTTGATCTTTGTGTCCAATGAAGACATGAATGGTATTTTATGTAACACAGTAAGATTGTAACGCGTATACATATAGAATCATAAAGGTTTCTTAAAATAAAAGATAGTCTATATGTTTCGGTAATTACTGGAATGTACCTACAGGTTGGATAAGAAACACATCTCGGTAATTGGTACTCTATACTAAGGAAAAGTCTTACAAAATCCTGACGTATAAACATTCGTTTTATTGCGCATCATTCCTCAAAATTGGAGAGAAAACCGTGACCTTGTTTATCACTCATCAGACAGACACTCATTATTTCATTCCTTTTAGTCTGCAGAAAGAAAACACATTCAGCAATAAACAAGGAACCAAACCTAGATACTTTTTGGAGCAATTTATAACGTCGCAGGATATCAAACAACATACACACACAATTTTGACTTTCTTGATGATTGTAATTGTGAGTTCGCAACTCGCAATACTAATTCACAGTTTTCTTATTTATTGGGTACAGTTACGATTTAATTAAATGAATAACTATAACTAAGGAACACAGACATAGACTTTAGATCAAAATGTGTCAATTGTCTCACTTCACCCTTCTTAGCATTTAGATAACAGCCTATCAGGTACTGTGTGTTCTTGGAAAGTCATTAAGATTAAAGTAAGCATGTGAAAATGTGATCAAAGTTTTAATTGAATATAAACAGGAAGTAAAATTGTTATGTTCACTTAATTACAGCAAAACCATTGTACACGCAGAAATTACAGTTTTGCTCTACAGAAGAAGTCCGTTCATCTATGAAACAAGAGGACCTTCTTGCTCAAACATTATAAAATGCCTGTTTTTATTGATTAGGTACAAGTGAAGGAAAATGGAACCGTTTGCTCCCTTAACAATCATTACAAAATCTGTTTAAATATTTTACAGTTTTATAAAGACACAACTTGGGGTAAAGTGACATCGCTTAAAGATGATAAGAATGACAGTTCTAGATATGCAAATAATATTTGTAGTATCATGTTTTTATAGACCAATATACTTGAAATAATAATTTTCTTTATTAAGTGTATTATTCTAAACGCTTTGCCATTACCAGAACTTAGAAGACCAAGAAGATGTTTATGTCCTTTAGGTGTTACTTTAAAATAATAAAATCCGTTATTTTTAATTTTGCAAATGCCACATGCGTATTTTTAAGCTATTAAGTCACTCAAGTCAGATTTACGTATGCGGTTAAGTACATGTGTTTGGATTAACGATGCACTTAGCTAAGAGACAAATCCGAAAGAACGGTTAGCATCTGCAGAATATTTTGTGAGATTCCACACACAGGCTGTTGTCTGACAGCGTCTTCCGCTGGAATTAATGTGTAGCACGCATTGTGAATATCTCTTTATCATGACCGTATTGCATACCTACTTATTGTATGCATATTCTGTATCGTCTATTGCTTCAAAACGTCCATATCACAACTCATCCTTATGAAAATTAGAATAGTCAGTGTAATTCCTTTAATCATCTAAACCTACACAAATGGAAAAAAGATTAATTTTACCTTCCCTTGTTTCACTTCAGTGATTTAGCCTTTAGATGTTAACAATGAAGTTGAAGTTTAGTCGCGCGTTGTATCTTCTTCATTATATCTATGAATGTAGTTTGTTGATATCACATAGGTTGTCTATTGTGAGTAGCTATATAATAATTATATAATAATGTAATAATTCTCATTTCATTCTATACCAAATATCTGTTTCGAGGTATGCGCTACATATGAGTGAACATCAACAATACATGCATGATGTATCTACGACAGTTTTTGTCTGTAGTATGCGCCAAATATTACATCTCAATGAAACCATGTCTTAAGTGACTATAATATCTTGTATTATGTATGATATCCATATGATGTCATATAGCTGATGAGATTATTAGCGGTGTAAGTTATAGTATCTGTTGTCAGCAGAACGCCAGAAAAACGACTTACTTCTTTTCTGTCGTCCTTTCTTGTGTTTGTGTTGCGTGATCATTATTTAATGACTTTTGGATGTGGAAGATCGCATAGTATACTGTGTCGAGGCAGCAGCTCTCCGATATTTACAGGTTGAGTACTGAGTTGACCTTGGTGACAGGGATGATTTCTTATCTTTCATTAAGTAGCAATGTAAATGGTAATTTTGTCATTATTTTTCGTGTTTATGCGTAGTGCTTGGACATTAAATTAAGAGATTATTTGTGATGACCTATTTGTAAGCTATATAGGTATTCATGGCCGACACCACTAAAAAGGGTATATTCCATTATTGATTTCTTTTAAATACGCA
>JABASH010006035.1:0-11171 GCA_019776445.1 Tomocerus maximus
ACACTATGGGAGAGATTAGAGATTCCCATTCTTCCTAGAGCGAAGCGAACCTGCCCGCTAAATATAAACTTTTCTCTGGGGATAACGTAAGTAATTCCCGAATCGTCGTGTTCTGCTCGGATTTTTCTGTTCAACGGAAACGTTGTATTTGATTCGATATTCGCAAAAAGTAATGCAGTTTAATCAGATTTTAATAATAACTGATACCCGCTTAAGGGGTATTTTTGAAGGTATGCGGGGAGTTACCAACTGGTATAGTTGATTTAAATTAATTTTTACGCATGACTATAATATTTTATGGTTGCGGTGTAATTGCTTGTCGGGCACACGGGCTCTTTGTTCGACCATTGTTACAGGACGAGCGGAGCCATGGTACGTATGCATATTAAAGGAATTTTAAGTGTGGTAGATTAGGAATTAGGGCAAGTAATTGGCATTATTTATTATTAATTAGTAAATAAACGATTCGGGAAATTTTAAAGTTAAACCTCTCAGTTCAAGAAAAGTTTATTCTCAAAGTGGTAAAAATAGGCATTTGAAGTGATTGTGGCTAATGTTTGCGTATTTTTGCTTAATTTTCTAACCAAAATGCATGAGTTTCTGGTCAAGTGTGCATGGTGATATGGTTAATGGAAGATTATATGCATAGAGTATGGAAGAGAAATGTCAGGCAGGTAGATGAAGAGCAGGTGCACTCACCACGCTTCCTTATTACTCTATATCCTCCTTACGTGTTAAGGGATGTGTTTCGGTTAGTAGTTAGTACTCCTCTACCTGTGTGGATGAGCGGATGAATTAGGTACCGTTGGTTGCAAAGGGTGAATGGCAGGTGTTGTAGCCTCAGGCGGATAGCTTGTTCTTTGTATATGAATAGATTACCCAAATTGAGATTATAGTTGAGCTTGTTGGTAGCTACTACGTAGTAAAATATTATTAGGTATGTCTTTGGTACCTGTCCGCATTCTGGTATAGGGACCGTGCAGAAGAATGATGTTAAACTCCCTTAAGGACTTTCCAACAAGTTTTCCTCTCTCGATTATGAGCAAACCAAATTTTGGACACTTTTTTGATAAACCTCATTTTATGAGGATGCTTTTCGCCTATTTAAACTATTTTTTACGAAATTACTTCGTGTCGAAATCGATTTTTGAAAAATCAATTTTACGTGGGATTGAGTAGGAAAGGGAGAAACGACTCCAACAAGAGTCATGCCTCATTGGCGGCCCCACTTTACGAATGGGCGAGAGCGTGGCCCTGCCAAAGGGATTTTGGCCTAACCTATCGCGTATCTAGCTAGACTTGTGCACCCTGCCAATTGATAACATAAAAGTGGTTGGGAGGATGTTACGTGTTGGTACCGTAAGTATACTTAACTTATTGTTAGTATAGCTCGCTTTTGCTCTACTATTTGTATTACATAGCCAGCCTGATGTAATGTGAGCAGTAGTATTTGTGAAAACATGCTAATAGGTACCTGTAATATTATTTTATATGTACCCAAATATCCAATCCATCTATAATTTTGTCTCTTTGGCTTATTCGACTCAGTTGCATGGATTGCAATGGCTGTAATAATGTTATGTATGTGCATACGTAACTAAGTTTATGGTGTATTTATGGAAGGCAAATGCTGAAGTCGAGGCCAACCGACATTGTCTGCTGCACGGTACAGCTTAGGAAGGTAGGAGATAGTGGTAGATGAATTCAATTGTATTTTGTGTTGGTACTACGTAATGGATGTTTTATGTGCTCACTACTCTACGCTCTTGTATTGTAGTATGACTAGTAATGTACCTTAACTGACGTGCATAACGTACTTATATTTTGCATTTGCAGGAGATGAGCCCCTCGTCGGGACGAAACAGTCCAGCTAGTGAGCAACAGCAACCCCAGTCCATGATAGTCAGTGATTCGCCGTTGGAGAAACACCACACGCCGTTCCGACCCCGATCATCAACTGTCGGGGCTCTAACAGGAGAAAAAATTCGCTGTGAGATTCGCAATCGACGGGCATTTCAAGACCAAGCGGTGCCTTTCAATCCGAAAAATGTCCCCTCGCCCCCATCCAGTCACCGCAATCAGCAGAAACAGCCCAGCCATATGATGAATATGTAAGAATTAGTATCTCTCCCACTTCCAATTCATGTCGTTAATTTTCCTATTTCATACGAAAACCTTTTCTGGACTCACTGGATATGCATTTCCTTGAGACTTTTTTCTGACCGAAGAAATCTTTTTTCTCTCTCCCACCTTCTTCCGCTTTCATGTGTCCAGCTTTATTGCTATTCCATTTTTCAAATTGTCTCAGCTGTGAATAATGTATACTAGCGACTATTTTGTCAATGCTATACGACAGTGTAGCTAACTCCATAATCCAATACAAATACATTTACTTCTTGCATGCACTGAATTGAACTACGTAAATTATTTGTTTTTTCATTTCTTCAGCCTGTGGCTAAAGGTTGTTGACGAAGGTCAATGAAAATAAATTAAACGTAACAAATCAGTTTTATGTGTATATCTATAGTCAAGTTAAGATTATCAGCTCAATGGAATATTTGTTAACGGAATTATAAGTTTATTTAGGTACTCATTGTTTGTTTATTTTTCTGTTTAGATTCCTAAAAGTGGGCTCACAGAAACCTAATAACACACAAGCTAATAATCAGCAGCTACGACGAGGAGGATCTTGGCGTCATGCCATGTTTAAACGAGTTGTATCTCCGAGTACTTCTCCATCAAATCGTGGCTCACAAAATGTTTATTCATCCTCCTCTCCTGTATCCTCCACTCAATTTCGGGCTAAGAAAACCAGCAAAGAGATTCGGGAATTGTGGCGTACAGCCATTCGGCAACAAATTCTGCTAATTCGTATGGAGAAGCAGAATTTGACTCTAAAAGGCAACATTACTTATAATATGATTATTTATATTGCATCACAATCTGTTCTTAGTAATTTCTGTTGAATATGCAGCACACTAATGCATCTTTAAAATTTAAATATATTTTATTTATACAACATACGGGCAGCTGTGCAAATTAGATGCAATGACACGAATCTTGGAAGACTAATTAATAACAAAACAATTGATACTGTCTGTCAATTTTTTATCCTGTGTGCTAATTAAATGCTAAACTTATATTATTATGGCATGAGCATTGAGTATGCTAAAGCTTAAAACCTGGAGTAGCAACAAGCATGCCAATAAATATTTTAATTTGACAATTTTATTTTACAGAGAAACAACAGGAAGCAAATGTTAAGCGAAGTAAACTTAGTTACCGAGAGCTGGGAATATGTGATGAGGAAGCAAATGATACTTGGGACCTAATTATCAGTCAATCAAGCCGCAGTAACCACAAATTGGACGTTCAGCTTTTGAATTCTGCACTCCTCAGAGGTTGTTCGATTTTATTAACTGAATTTTTATTATGTCATTGAAAACAGACTTTATTATTTACACTCACCAATGTTTATGTAGGGGTAGTGTGTGCAACGAACCCAATAAACGCTGACATATTACAAAAGCCAATCATGTGTTTATCACATTGCGTGGGACCATAATAACTGTTCTTATGAGAGGAATACTACCCAACAGTCAAACCCCGACTCAGTAATCAAGTTTTCGAATTAATTACTGAACTCTTGTTCTTTCCAAATTTCTTGAGACAACGACTCTCAATTTTAAAACCTTAAAATTTTGTCATGCAAACCAGAAAATCCACTTGATCCTGTCTAGACCGCTGACCAGATAAATAGTGCAGACCTGTAGACTATTAATGCCTGTAGCCCTGCCAATTCGATTCCCGCGTCGTGTAAATGATTGGAACATACCATACGATGCTAGCCTGTAGAATTATAGAATTATTAAAATACAGTGCAAAATTAAAACTATATCTACCTCCGTTTTTCATAATGTAAAGGACCTCGTAACTATTGCGCTACTAGTTGAATGACTTGATGCAAAAAGATATAAATATTTATATATGACAGCTAGGCAATCACATTGCTGGCAATCATTTTCACTGCATTAATTCCCATAGTCTAAGCAGAACAAACCAAGCTGGAATTTGCGGAATTTTCCAAATATTTCCCAGTTTTTTCTTCCTTTTTCATTCATTACAAGCCCAAGTAGGAATCTCGTGCCGGTTTACTTAGCTGCTAATTTTCTGTGACCAAGTCCAAAAATTCTTTTAAAAAATCGTAAAAAACAAATGATCCATTCTAGTTGCTAATCGTGTAATTATAAGTAATATGGATTAATAATTTGTCAAATAAAAATAGGGATTCCAAAGCAAAAACGTGGTCAAGTTTGGCAACTATTTGTCCAGCAAAGGAGCTTGAGTAGAGACAGTCAGACCCCATTACTTGCCGATCAAAATGTTCCATACGAGCAATTGCTTACTAATTTGACCTCTCAGCAGCATGCAATTTTAATTGATCTGGGTAAGTTGAATCTAATTTCTACTTTCGCTTGTTTTACATCATCAGGACATTTACGGTACAAATTACAATGCAGGTCGCACTTTTCCAAGCCATCCATACTTCAGCAGCCCGTTAGGATCTGGACAGTTGGCACTGTTTAACTTGCTAAAAGCATACAGCCTGTTGGATTCAGATGTGAATTATTGTCAAGGACTCAGTTTTGTCGCCGGATTATTACTCATGCATGTAAGTATAAGCCCAATAACTCAACCTTACTCACAACTGCTATGATCAGAATTTCTGCAGGTAGACAGACCCCAATGCATTAACAGAATTGAACGATATAATATTTGTGTTATTTTGTTGTGCTAATATTTCAGTTGGAGGAAGAAGAAGCGTTTAATGTATTGAAACATATCATGATTGATTTAGGTGCTCGAGAGCACTATAAACCAGACATGCGTGGTTTGCAGGTGAGTTAATAATGACTTTTTCAATTGATATTAATGAACGTTGCATTATTATCTGTGATGATTTTTTAAAGATTTTATTTATCTTAGAAACTTGAAATTGAGAATATATTTGTGATGCTAGGTCAAGTTGTACCAATTGACCAGACTGATTCATGACCACGATTCTGATATTCACTTGCTGCTTTATCACAATGACGTTCTCCCGTCACTCTATGCAGCCCCTTGGTTTCTCACAATGTTTGCTTCTCAGTTTCCAATTGGATTTGCTGCTCGAGTACTTGGTTAGATATTGCACAACGTTATTATCTGTCACTAATTTTATATTATACTGATTAATTCATTTCTGTATTTTAGATGTTGTCATGCTCCATGGTGTAGATGTGATTGCGAAGTTTGCACTGGCCATTATCCTTGATCATAAAAAAGAATTAATGGAATGCGCAGGGTTAGAGCAAATCATGGAGTGCTTTAAAAGCGTGGTCACCCATGTCAACTCTGCAAAGTTAGACCGATATCTGAAAAAAGTAAGTTTGAGTCAGACTGTCCAGTTTCAATGTTCTCAATCACTTCTCAATAGCTCAGTCTTAACGTCCAATTCGTTTGATAGGTTATAGAGATGGAATCTGAGAAACAAATGCTGACGTATGCTGTGGAGTATTCGGTAATGAACGATGAGACGTTTCATGCTTTTCTTACTGATGCTGCTTATCCTCCTATGCCGGAACCCGTAAAGACCAAGCAGCTGGGAGAGAAAGAAGTAGTCAGTGTAAACGTGAATTCGTCTGACAAGGATTATAAAGATATCATTCGTCGACAAGATGCCCGAATTAGTGCACTGGAAAATAAAAATGAGGATTTGATGAAGGATATTCAATCCCTTCTAAGGATCGTGTTAAGTGCGCAATCAAAGCCAGTGAATGTTAACGATATGACTCACTCATTCTCTCCCGAAATCACCAATTTTGCAATAAAGTATTTAAATGGCAACTTTATGGCCAGTGGAGAGAGTCGTGAGTTGATTCGTGATAGCGCTGGATACACAAAATATGGTGATATGTCTTTAGTCAGCTGTGATAGGCCTCCGTCCCTCTCAAGTCCACGATGCCGTTCAGTTTCACGGGAGTCGAGTGTAGAAGATAGCTCTAGTCACGGGATTCCTGCACTCGACCCAGATAGCGATGACAGTGAAGTCGTCCCTGGAGGTGTCAAAAATCTCCCAACGGACTGCATGCAAGCCAACATCAACAATAACAACATAAACGTGAATGGGGATGGTGTGATTCTTGCGACTGTGAAACCTTTGGCTGCCGAGATAGAGCAGTCTCACATTTGAAATTCCAATGACTTCCGGTTGAGAAAAAAATCTCTTGTGTAAACTTTGCTTTCGTAGACTAAAAGTAATTATTACTTTTATGTTACACAAACGTTCAAGCGGGTTCATTGCGCAAAAAGCATTGTGGGCTACGAATAGAACGAACTGAACTGAAACATGTTGCATCACAATCTAGGGGTAGCCTGATCCTAAACATTGACTGTATGTATTCCTAAAGTTACAAATCATACGATAATAAACTAATCGATAATAATAGATATAATCATGTAGTAACAGTAAATATAACACAATCATTGATATCTGTACTTCATTTTTCTGTGAAAGTATTAGTATAGAGTATAGATACTTTACAAGAAAATATGATAATATGTAGTCCGTCCGTATATTATGTAGTCCACACCAGATACGTGAAGTTGCATTTTCTAAGGTACCTAATCCGTTGTAAGTCATTTGATGCAGGCAGTTAAAAGTAAAACTATTTTCTTGTAGATTTCAATGCATAAAATCCGAATAATATAATTCTAACTAATGCATTCCAAGGATGTAACAAACAGTCGAAAGTCGGATATTTTTAAAACTCAAGCTTGAGATTGAACTATTTTAATAACGCCTGAAATACATTAGTTAAACTTATTTTTCGAACTCTACGTATTGATGATGATGGGAAAATAATTCCATATGCCTACATTCAATGACTAAAAAGGATTTTTTTCATTAAATGGGTTTGACACATAATGGTGGTCTAGACCCTAGGTACTTATACAAATATATTTAGGTACTTATATCAATATGACCGCAGTATCTTAAGGATCCTGTAACAAGTATATTGTTTATGTTTAAAAAATGTTGTTTGTGCTTATGTGTTTAATAAATGCAATGAGGTAATTATGAAAGTATTAAGCATTGACGCAATTTGATGTTATGAACAATATGCAGCCATATACAGTAGCACACCATTTACTACGCATGAATGGAGATTTTCTTATTGTTAGATTGATATATTTACATGTAGCTAACCGAATGTAAATTCGGTTAGCTACATGTAAATATTTTCGTCATTAATTTGTCACTCTGCAGCAGTATTTGTATTCGCAACCATGGGAAATATTGTAACTATAGAGACAAAACTACTTATTTAGTAAGAAACAGTATGATAGTGGTAGATTGACATTGGTTTACTAATGTTTCAATCGAGCCAGTGGCCATAAAACATGACATGAAATTTCAAAATAGTTGAAGTTTTTAAGTTCTTGGCTAAAGTTCACATTCCATTAATTTAAAGAATTTGATATATTATGAAAGAGATTCTTTCACAATAGTTTTCTTTTCAGTTTATCTGGGCATTTACCTTTTAAAATTTTAAGCTGCTTGTTAATACGATAGTTGGGACGATTTAGAATCTACATTCAGTAGTGGCAAAAAAAGAAACCATTAATTGTAAAAATTGTTTGAATATTTTTAATACCAATGTTTGAGTTTAATTCTGCAACCGTACTTATCATAGATTCTTAAGCTAACATATCCTCTAACTAGAACTGAATCTATTTTGATCAATGCCAGTAGAATTTCCAATTTTGTCCAAGAGATTTTCTATATTACTATATATTATGTATGTTGCAGTCAAAAAACCCGTCCCGGGAGTGCTTATATTCCCCCGGGAACCATGATACCAAACAAAAATTTAAGGTTATATTAATACAAACTAGGGAACCATCACGGTTTTGAATGCCAAATGCCTTTATTTCAGTGAATATTAATAAAAAAGAAGATTAATTATTACCATTTTCATTAGTGCATTTAATATTGCACATATACGAATGAAAAAACCATTCCTGGAATGACTTAATCAGTCAAAATAAAATTATATTTTTGATTGAGTGAGAATAGTGTTCATGAAATTAGGCAAGGAGAACGATTATCAAACTTTGAATTTACTTCGCAACCTTACATTACTTAGCTAAAATAATATTGTTGCATTGATTAACTATTTATTATTTCTATGTATATGATTTAATGAGGCAAAAACCAAGATCGCCTTCGGAGTTTCTTCCCAGTCGAAGAAGATTAATATTATTATTACTTCTGGTCCCAACATCTCACGGGAACCAATTCGGCCATTTGTTCTTGTGCCCTAGTTTCTTCTTTCTGCTCAACGCCGACAGTTTGTTTAATCATAGTTTCAGTTGTGATATATTATAGCATTTTCCCGCCGCCTAGCTTCTTACACTCCAGTTTTGAGCAACACTCTTCTTCAATTTAGGAATTTTGACTAGAATATTTGACATGACACATTTGCACAAAGATTTAAAATTAGCTGTTCAGGGCTATTCAAAGAACTAAGGATGAAAATTGGGCCAGTAAATAACTTTTTGAGACCTAAAATAAATGAGATCAACAAGATGCTTTATGTTGACCAAAATAATTCATGTAGAGTCTTCGATGTGTATAAAATAAACTGAATTAAACTATGATAAATTGTGACTAAAAACGGATGACAAATGACAACGTGAACTCCGAAATAATCAGCAACAAAACACAAAAAAAGTTCGTAATTTCAGTCTAGCAGTTTAATATACACAAAAATGGAGAGAGACAAATTCTCTCTTACTGCTCTCGGCAAAAGATCGTAGAAGCCTGGTATGAAAAGCATTACAAAGCATTGGGTTAGGTACCTCAAGTTTTCTATTCCTATGAAGGCGAAATTACATTGCAAGTATAGGATGGACAATGTTTTGTAAGTCTATAATTTTGGACGCTATCTTAGTTTAACCAATCGTAAGAAAGGAGGTCATGGAACATTCTGGAACATTACATCAACTTTCCTATACAATTATATATCATAAGAAATAATCCATGTCACATAAGAAATAATTACTAAGTGCTATACGAATGTATGCCTTTCTACATTTGGGCTAATTCAGGCCAATTTGGGAGTTCATTTCGGGCCAAATCGGGCCAATTCGGGCCAATTCGGGCTAATTCGAGCCAATTCGGGCCAATTTGGGCTAATTCGGGCCAATTCGGGCTAATTCGGGCATAATCGGGCCAATTCGTGCTAATTTGGGAGTTCAATTCGGGCCAATTTGGGCTAATTCGGGCCAATCTGGGAGTTCATTTCGGGCCAAATCGGCCTAATTCGGGCCAAATCGGGCTAATTTGGGAGTTCAATTCGGGCCAAATCGGGACAATTCGGGCTGATTTGGGACAAATCGGGGCAATTCGCGCTTATTCGGGCCAATTCGGGCTAATTCGGGAGTTCAATTCGGGCTAAATCGGGCCACTTCGGGCTAATTCGGGCCAAATCGGGCCTAATCGGGCTCATTCGGGCCAATTCAGGCTATTTCGGGCCAAATCAGGCTAATTTGGGCTAATTCGGGCCAATTCGGGCCAATTAGGGCCAATTCGGGCTAATTTGGGCCAAATCGGGCCAAATCGGGCTTATTCGGGCCAATTCGCGCTAATTCGGGCCAAATCGGGCCAAATCGGGCTTATTCGGGCCAATTCGCGCTAATTCGGGCCAATTTGGGAGTTCAATTCGGGCCAATTCGGGCCAAATCCGGCTAATTGGGGCCAAATCGGGCTAATTCGGGCCGATTCGGGCTAAATCGGGCCAATTCGGGCTAATTCAGGAGGGCAATTCGGGCCAAATCGGGCTAATTCGGGCCAATTTGGGAGTTCAATTCGGGCCAAATCGGGCCAATTCGGCCTATTTCGGGCCAATTCGGGAGTTCAATTCGGGCCAAATCGGGCCAATTCGGGAGTTCAATTCGGGCCAAATCGGGCCAATTCGTGCTAATTCAGGCTAATTCAGGCCAAATTGGGCTAATTCGGGCCAAATCGGGCTAATTTGGGAGTTCAATTCGGGTCAAATCGGGCCATTTCGGGCTAATTCGGGCCAATGCTAATTCGGGCCAATTCGGGCTAATTCGGGAGTTCAATTCGGGCCAAATCGGGCTAATTCAGGAGTTCAATTCGGGCCAGTTCGGGTTAATTCAGGAGTTCAATTCGGGCCATTTCGGGCCAATCCGGGCCAATTTAGGCCAATTCGGGCTAATTTAGGGCAATTTTTCATTGGAAGAATGTCAATTTCTTGGCGTTGGGCTGAGTAGCGGGTTGGGTGTTTGTCCCCGGCTGCACTGGGGTGCAAAACTTGATTTTCGGGTTTGGCGGGATGCGGGTTTTTTCCATGCGGGTGGGCTTTTTGGCGGGTGTTTTCCATGCGGGTAGCGGGTGTTTTCCATGCGGGTGGCGGGTTTTTTCCATGCGGGTGGCGGGTATTTTCCATGCGGGTGGCGGGTGTATTCCAGATCCCTCAATTAGACTGAAATGACTTTATTAACAAGCAGAGTATGGTACTTCATAACGAGACAGACTGAAAGAACTTTAACTAATAAATCGTGTCTAACTAACTACAAAGTGTTAAGGTCTAAGTATTTATACAGATATTTGGAGGACTGAGAGATGTTTGTCGGAACTTGGACAATGGAAATGACTTGAGATGACAAACATTTAGGTTACATTACGTGGTTACTTGTACATACAGAATTGTCAACAGGACAATAAACCGAAGTGTGAAGGTGAAAGGGTCAGCCATCTAAATAAAAGCTGCTTACTTAGATAAACTGCACATTTTGTATTCTCACAATAATAACGGATTATTATGGTATGTATGTTATATGGGGTGTTCTGCCTCACTACAGAGTGATAGTTCTGGGCGCAGGCCGCATATACGGGCCTATTGCCAACTCCCTCAACACTGGCATTGTTGTTAATTAATGCCCGAGTGACCTAAGGCTGTCATTACGAGTCATTTTTGTGGAACTTTTGGGACATTAAACCCCGCAAAGACCGAGGCGTTTCAAGTAGTCCCTCGCACATGTAACCACGAAGTTCACACAAGATCGCCCTAGTATTTGCTGGTTCACTTTAACCCTTGTCT
>JABASH010006036.1:0-11171 GCA_019776445.1 Tomocerus maximus
GTAAGCAGTGCAACACGGCAACACTGCATGAGACGGACTGTCGTATGGAACGGACTGTCGTAGGAACGGAAAGTCGCAGGAGACGGAGAGTCGTAGATTCCATTAATGTGTGAATGTTCTAACTATAGGTATAAATTTTATTGCCTTTGAATTGAGAGTGGTCTGACTAAGGTAATGAATGTCACACATTGACAATAAAGGATATTCGAGTGCTGGACCAGACTTGTTGGAACCGTTTGTAGTGCAACGTGATTCTTTCAAATTTTAATAGTACACATTGTAAACCATTTAACATGCATCATTGACGGAGTGTATTGCCTACTTCAAAGGAGCGTACTTTGATATCCGGCTTGTACCATCAATAATACGACAACAGTAATTTACGTATGGCTTAGGTACCCTACTTACGTGTAATAAGGTGTTTGGTATACAGAAATATCAAATTACTAAATATGAAGCGGTAGTAGCAGGTATCCCAACGGATCCTACAATCCCACATAAATAGAAACTCAAAGCGACCTTAAACAACTTGGGCAGGGCACAGCAAAGAAAGCTTAATGGAATAATAATTCACCGTGACTTAAATGACTACCTATTTGCGTTTCTAACTCACAATCTCTGACGGTTGTTAGATAAACTTGATTCCTTGACTCATTCATGAACTTTTGAAACTGCGTAGAAAGGAAAATAGTCGCAATTTACACATCCTGAAAATATTTCGATAAAAAGAGTCACATAAAAACATGCGGGGAGTTTGCTTCTTTCAAAGATTCTATCTACTTTATTTAAAATCCAAACCATCCTTATTTTAGGTAATTTAGGTTTGAAGACTGTACGGCTACAATTTTACATCTGTTCTGAATTTCTTACAAGTTCTCCAACTCCATACCTGGTAATATTGTGAACAACAATTGAGAAACTAAAATATTTCTCATAGCTTTTGTGATTTAACGCTTGAGAAGGACTACACTTTGCTTAGCTACAAACGAAATGGCAAAAGAGATCACAATAGACATGCATTGACTCAGTTAGCAATGGAATTTAATGATGTTGACGGACAGTCTTGACACTGAAGGTTCAGTTGAGTCAGCTACATATCAATATCCAAGAATAAAGTAGAGCATTAATGGGAATAGTAACGTACCACAAGCGTATCGTTACCTATGAAAATAGATGGCATTTTTCTTATATGCATAGAAAATATCATTCATGCAAGCAAGATTTAACTTTTTCTAGTAATGGACCATTTTGAGTTGAATTAATAGCTATAAGAGTAAGATAGGTAAGGAGTGTATGAACGTTGAGTCTATCGTAGCTCATTATGCCCACGTAGAGTGAATAGGGATAACGCAGAAGAGACGAGAACAGAAGAATCAATTGATAGTTTGAAAATGTGTAAAGGAGAATTTGAGTGACTTATTGTGGAAAATCAATTGTGAAGTGAATTGGTTTGTAGGTATGCGATGTAGTTCTGTATCTCGTTCTGTGTGATGTAAAATATATTTGTCAATCGTCTGCGGGTGCTGATATTGAGCTTGGCTTATTATGAGCAGTTAGCTCCTCTGAATGCAATGAAAGAGAATGAAGTGTACGCTCAGCTACATAGTAAATTGGAGTAGAAAAGGGAAGAAAAGTGCGGAGCAGAAGTTGATAGGGAAATTCAAGGAGGCCAATGCGGGATAATAGGAGCAGCTGTGGAAAAATGACTTTTGAGAGACTTTGTGACAAAAGCGTGAAGCTATTTGTCCCTTTGAAATGAGTCTTTTATGAGAGTTTATGAGGTCCTTAGAGGGTCAATCATGTCCAATATGCTCAGTTCATAGCCACCCTCAAAAGATCTTTTCACGCCGGGAAAGTGGCAAATATAGCCCTTGGCTCTCACTCAGAGGCACAACAAAGTCAATCGTGTCAACTTATAGGGAAGGAAACGGAGTCGCAAGTCATGTCAAGTCACACCAACTCAAGTCAAGCCTCGTTTCATTTAAGTACCCATTCCCCATCTAAATACTGAGGTGGAGTGCAAATGCAATCCGAGCACAAAAGATCCCTCTTTCTCAACAAGCAATATATTTCCAATTTTCTGTTAAAGGACACCATTAGATTTTACGTTGCCCTTACTCAACCATTAAAGTCCTTATTTCCCTACCATTATGACTTAAACATTATTTATTATTGTAAATGATTTCCCTATGTGCATTTGAACAGTCATAGTCTCAAGTGGACATAGGTCCTTATAACTTACTAACTTATGGCTTTTCAAACATCTACCAAACTAGAAAATGATGACGGAAGAAACTGGATTGGGCCTTAGGCAGAAAGCGAAAAGGATCTTTATCCTTCCTTAATTGTTTACATATAATATAACATATAAAGTCCAGTAGAGTCAGAGGGACATATAGCAATACTTAGATTTTGGGTTTGAAATGTGATGTAGGAAATAAATAGAGGGAATAAGAAGCAAAGCAATCTTCTTGAGTTATAGTATACTCTTGTCGTTGATCCAACAATAAAATGACAACAATAGACTTTACAATGGCCAACCATCCAGCAACAGCACGCATTATTATTGTCGTGAGGCAAGTGAAGCGTAAAAGTGCTCCTCGTCCCCAAAGACTGATCAGCCACGAAAAGCGTCTACTAATACTCTACATGTAATGTAAGTAACAATACGCAACACCATATAGTAGGACTATTAGGATACCCAGTACACAGCTTACTTCAACTTGTACGCATAAATCCACATACATAAAAATAAGCAAGTAAAGCAAGCCGATTTGAGGTCTAAGATGTGAGAAACATCTTTGTGTACTCTGGGTATTGCTACAAGTAAGCACTATAATATGGATAGGTACCCAGTTGATAATATCTAAAGATAAGGCTATGCTAACTTGACGGTAAGTAGAAGAGCCCTGAAAGATTTTATTATCCAAAATCTGAACGTAATTCAAGGAGGTGCTCCCAATGTAACCAATAACCAAATACCTTTAAGGCACTATCTCTCTCTCCTGCCTACGCTCTTTCTTACTTTATTTGGCTACTTTTATATAATATTGTACAAAAGAGCATCATAATCATACCTTAGTGGGATAAGTACCTAGTAACATACGTATAGCATTAGAGCCTTCTTAAAACTACTACCGAAGTACGTACTTAGGTGTATCTTCAACGTTAATATTTTCACTGGGAATTCATCTTCCACCGTGGCTTGCACACTTTACTTACATTTACACGTAGATAAGGTACAAACATAATATTATGAAATTGAAGCAGAGTAGTAGTGTATTATGAGGCTCATTGCAATAGGCCTCCGGCTCATTACATCTGAATCGCCTCAGATCTTGGCTACCTTACTTTGCTACTGTAAGAGATGCTACTGTACATAGAAGTGTATGTAGCAGTAATTTATGTGCATCACAAACACAGAAGAAGAAAACTTTAATGTAGTAGGCAGCTATTTTCTTTTTCCTTGCCTTCTTACAGACATTAGTTGCTAATAAGCTGTGTATAAGAAGAAGTTCTTTTACCCTCGTTTCTCCTCCACAGGACTTACTCCACGCTAAGCCATAATGTGTATACTTAGCACTAATAAATATAAGACAGATAGCTAATCTCCTCGTCTTGAGTGATGTCAAGTCAGCTACAAAATTCTACTCATGAATGGACCACTGCTCAGTTTGTGCCTCGTGCTCTCTCTGATCAGGTCATCTCATTGTCAATTTCTCGCCCACCACTTTTACACGACACTCTCAGTTAACAAAGTTACATGTGCCTTACTTACACTTGATTGCATATATTGTACTCTCAAAGTACCAATAATGTAATTTGAAATTTAAATGTCAAAGGCTACGTGCGCACATATCAGAGAATTTACTTGTGTTTGAACAAACTAACGCAAATACCCTGAGTGAAATTGGAAATAGAATTTTCACGGACAATTGCCGAGTGATATCAGTTCGCTATTAATAGCAAGCAATACCAAGTATTTTGGAAACATGACAGCCAATAGTAACAAGGAGAGCAATTCTCCTGCAAATACTAACCCGGCCTCTGTTAATGCAAAAACGGGAAAGACTAAATGCTCAGAAAATCGAAAGGTAATAAAATTAAATTTTCACTCCTAAAATTAATGCATTCTTAATTAGATATCGTCAGCTCTATGACCTACATAACCTATCCTACTAAACAGTCTGGAGTCTGGAGAATATAAATTGATTTTAAAGAATTTAAGGCATTGGAGAGTGAAGAAAAGTTTGCAAACATTTTTATTTGCCTGAAACTTTTTTTTGAGATTAAATAGGACTTTGTATGTGTGGCATGTACTTGAAAGTGATGAGATTTCCTTCAATACTTATAAATGCAAAAATTTTGACAGATTTATATCCATTTTCAATTAAGTACAGATAGTGGAATTGGTAATGTTGTGAGCAATCTTCTAGGAATTTTCTTGATAGCCTCTAAAATAATCTGTTACACTTCCAAGGCAGTTCTATCTGTAAGTATGCGTTTAAAATTGTGTAATGAGTAATGACAAACAGTAGAAAAAGCTTTTATGATAGGTATCTGTGAGTCTGTGAGAGGCTATAATCACGAGAGCTGTGTGAACAGATTTAAGATAAGGATTTTATGTGTCAATTTTTGATAGATTTGAGTAGTGGTATGAATATTGTATGAGATATGATCCAGTTTTACTTTACCTACCTGAAGGACTTGGGTGTTAAGTTCTGTTGTAGTCCAGTTATATTTAATTGCTATTTTTCAATGCATATTGACAGATAAGAAAGCCTTTAATGGAGAAAAGACGACGTGCCCGAATCAATCAGAGCTTGAACGAACTGAAAAGGATCTTGCTGGAAGCTAACGGAGCTCCGAGTCGAAAAGAGGTGAGTCTTGTTTTTATCTCACCTCACTCACCTGTTCTATCTCCTCTCTATTTTTACATGTAATTAGCCAACAGTCAGTGCACTACACACTGAATGTAAATGCAACGCTTACGCACGAACAGAAACAGTTACTTTTTACTTATTAGATAGGATAATGCATGGAAAATGTAAAAAACTGAGTTGATTTGAGTATAGCGACTGTAGCAGGTTGTAAGTAGCCCAGTAGTTTTATTACCACGCATCTCAATCTGAATTTCATCTTATTTAGAGATTAGGTAGATCATATTTCGCTGCATTAGTACGTGGAAAAGAAGGGCATTTGCCCTGTGTGAGAAAAAGTGAGTCAAATCAGTAGATGATAATAATTTGATACCTTTGTCAGTAGATTTAAAAACCAGAAGCTGAGCTGTCGGCTTAATTACACTTTTACGAGTCTCTTCTATGTTTATGCTATCTGGAGTCTGGATAAAAGTACCTACCTGCAGTTCTAATGAGGGATAGTCCTATTTACTTGGGGAAGGTAGAACACAGGTTTATTAATAGAGTCGGCTCATCTTCATGCTATCGTACCGTGCATCTGTCGAAGAATTACCTGATTTGATTCTCTGTTGATTGGCTTGCTTTGATTTCCCTCAGAATTAGGTTAAGCCATGCTGGAAGGGATTTTTGTTTTCCTTAATATTATAATGCCTCACTTAATAAGGGCAATAGAAGATGTGAGCCATGTACCATTATTATGCTTATTCATGCAGCTCATTTCAAGCCCAATCCACAGAGTCGAGACTAGGTCAAGTTGGAGAATCGATTGTTCGGTGTAAAAAACAGGTGGAATTGTGTTTCTTTACAATGCACGGAGAAATTATGGGAGGGAATCCGATAAGAATACAATAAAATCTTAGGATGCTACTCATTAACCCGTTTTCTAGTCTTTTGACTAGATATACTTAGTTTGTAGAGTTGAGATTAACTTAGTTAGTTGAGAAATGCTTTTATCGGCTTTACTTATTAAGAAGAATAATGTCTAAATTAAGTGTTTTATTTCTTTATGGTGGATAATAGGGAAGTCGACCGGCGAAACTGGAGAAGGCGGATATTCTGGAACTGACCGTCAGACATCTTCAGAGCCTTAATGACCAAATGAGCAAGAGTTCCCTGGTGAAGGTAAACGTGAGCTCGACCTCTTTGTCAGATACGGATGATGACTCCTCTTCCTGTTCTATCTCTTCTGATGGGAATCCTTCCAAAAATAGAAGCCACAGTCCCAGAAACACAACTGCGAGCAATAAAATCAACCAAAATAATAACATCGAGTCTCCATTCATTAATGGCTTTGCTGAGTGCATCAAAATCGTCAATTCTTCCCTCAGTTCCTTGAAGTCTGGCCAAATTCATCAGAAATTAGAGGAGAAACTGAAAATGCACTTAGCAGATTTATACCGGCAACCTCCTTCCACTCTAATTTGTGGGACCGAAGCTAGCCTGAATAGTTACGAGTACAAGGATCACTACGAGGAAGATCGATGCATGAAATCACCCGGTTTTGATACAATCCCTCCCATTCTGATATCTGGAAATGGGAATCCTAAGGTCACTAGTAAAACCTTTCTGCTGCCTACACGAATGCCCAACGGGGACTTTGCTTTTGTTCTCAAGTGCAGCGGCCAGGACAAATTTAGCTTTATGGATGTGGACATTCCATTCGACCATTCTGACTCCATAGACCGAATCATTAAAAGAGAGGGACACTCGCCCAATATTTACTCAGATAACCATCATGACATTGATCATCCTCGTGTGTGGAGACCTTGGTAGTCCATCCATGTAAATTACTATTTTATATTACCTCCTTCGAAAGTCAATCAAAGGGCAAAGGGAAACTTTTCTACTTACTTCTCCATATTTATTGCTATAAATAGTAATCTCGATGCAATATTCAATCCACTGTACACAAATGCCCTTCTACTTCTTGTCCACGATAGAGTACCTTTATATACTCATCAAATATCTGATAGATAGTGGTACCACTACTAAATAGAAAATGTGGATCGATTTGTTAATTTAGCAACTTTTGTTATTACCTAATAAAAGTTACATTACTTTGTCGCATCGCAAGTAATATCAACCTTTGCGATTGATGATTGATGCTGGTGGCAATCACCCAAGTTTTCAACGAAAACTCACTACACCATATAAAATAGCAATAAAATTACTGAACTCTTTTATTACTATTGGTAATACTTATCCCATTAACCTTATTCATAGACACTGTCGTCTGTATAACAATACCAAAACCAAATACACAACATGTAGATAAAGCTATGATTTTAATTGTTGGCGAGAAGAAAACTATCTGTACAATAATAATATATTAAACATTATAATAACGTTGTATGTACATACCAGTTTACTCATAGTATATAAATAATTAGCTATAAGTTTGTAAGCAGAGAAAGTACCGTCCTTTCAGCTAAATAGATTCAATAGGATTATTCATTGTTAAAAGAATCTGCATCTCTAATATCTGTGATATTAGTATAAATCTTATAGTTAAGTGTATCTGTTATACATATAGGTACAAATTTGGGGCAATGTATTGTAAAATACCTGTAAGTGAAAGTGTAGTGGACATTATATGACAGTGAGTAGGAATCGAATAATCAATCATGGATGTGTCTTTATACTTCGTTTAAATAAAACCGAACTAAAATACAGCAATCCTTTCTTTGTAGCAGACTTTTTCATTCGTGTTTTATTTTTTGCATTGCCACTGATAATAAAGCATACCACAATCAAAGGAGTAGCATCGGAAGCACTTAAATATAGTATTTGGAATCTCTAGTTTATCATGTTACTGTCGACTCTTGGAAATTAACAATTAACATACTACAATTATTTTTAAGGCATATATAATTGCTTGTTTTGCTGAAAATGTGTCTTTGATCACTGATCCAAATTGTCATCCTTTCCTATCCTTCCTAGATAATATGCACCGTTTACTGTTTACAGGTGTTCAAAAGTCATAATATTATTGATAAATACAGTGACCATCCATGAGCACTTAGGTTAAAAATCTTGTAATAGGTGGGATGGATGTAAATGTAACACAAGCCAGAGCTCGGGGATAAAAGGGCAAGCAATGAATAATTTTAGTTATGTATGGGATGAGACCTAACCTAGTCAATGCATTTAGCTCTGGTTGATGGGCCAGCATGCATGAAATCAGTCCTTTCTTTAACAACGAACTTAAAGATTCTATCAAATGTAGGCCTCGTCATTATCCTGCATCATCGGAATTCTTACACTTACACATTATTAGAGATGGACACGCAGCTATTATTTTTTTGCTATCAAAGATTTCTTCCATATCATTACACTTCATAAGTACAAATGCTCTATATTGAGGATAGCACCAAAGGTCCGCTATCAAGTCAGGTAGGATTTTTCCCTTTCAAGTAAGTGTCCATATTTTATTCACGAATCCGTCACGGATGGTCCAAATTATGAATGGATCATTCTAGAAAAGTAGATTGGTAAGGTAGCTTATTTCCTCGATCTCAGCAGACTGAATTACTTTTATCCACTAAGCATCTTTGCAGAAACGTTGTATACAAGTGTACAGACAAAACCCAACGCAAAGTGCTCAAATTAAACGACATGCCATTAGGAAAGGGTTTTCTTCTGTGTAGGGGACTAGCATAATTGAAATCATGTAACATCACACAACCCGCAACAAATTTTCTCAATGGGATGTCCAACATATTGATAATAATTTGCCTTTGATTCCTGTCCTGAGTGACTGCAGACCTGGCTGATGGTGGTGAGATGTTTAGCCGTTTACTGGCACTGCCTCGGCACACCAATCCCAATTATGTGCTTCTATTTCATGTCGCAGACAATCCAATCGTGGGAAAGTCAACGCGTGCATCTCGCGTGTGTATCTCCTTTGCAGGTAATCATGCCAGACTCCACTTATATCTATCTACAGATAGTATCTACTGTTATAAACAAGGTAAACAACTATATAATACGGACATAAGTGCAGAATGGACACTAAACGAAATGAAACCTTCATAAAAACTCACTATTTATTTAAGACTATTACATATAATACAGATAAACCAACTTACAGAGAAAGTTAATTTAAAAACTTTTGCAGAATTATTACCATCGGGCAATTTTTTATTTGCCAATACAGATTCCTTCACTTCATCTGTCATACTAAATATAATCTTGGTAGTATTTCTTCGGAAAAAATGTATTTTTAAAACAAAAAACCAAATTTCTCTTTGGTCAAAGAAACCAACGTTTTTATAACCCTCTTACTAGTTTAGTTTGCTATACTATCAGTTCATAAACATAAAATCTGTAGCATTGCTGTAATGTACCTAATTGTTATCAATCTTTCAACTTATAGTACTTTAATTTTATTCTGTGGAAATCTGTACATACATACTATATCTGTAGTTTATTTAATACTGATGTTGTCATAAAACCAAAAATGGCATTCCTTGATTTGATAACGATACGCACGTCTAATCACAGCAAAATGCACGACTCTGACTCAACAAATCTTGAATTCGTACATAGCATTGGGATAAAACTACTCTATACCACAATCACAGAGAAAATGTTTTAGTACATAAATCGATGTAAGACATTGTAGGAAAAGAGTATGCAAATGTTAGACAATAATATTAGGTAACATTGGTACGTACACACTATTTAATAAGGTAAAGAGGAAGGGTTAAATCAAAATTGAAGGAAGTGGCAAAAAATCAGAAAGATTAACGAAGATTAGGCAAAAAATAGTGGAATAAGAGAATCTGAAAGGTTATTACATTTATTTATGAATGGAACGGCGAAAGAGAATGGAAATGGAACCACGTTGTTCGGTGGTTACATTGGTTGGTAGTTTGCATGTTTTCGTCAGTTAGTGTATGCAACGAGGTTCTTGAGATCTTTCTTGTTTCAAGATGCCCATTTCGTTTTATACTGACATATTTAATTTTAAGGGTAAGTGGTATAGGAGAGTTGTGGATGCTACATTTATTATTTAGTTACCATGCAAGAAGTTTCGTTCTGAATGCATATCAATGAGATATAAAAATGTGAACACCAAACTACAGCGAAGTGTAAAATGGTAAAAAATATCGAGGAGTCTTGCTCTTATTTAATACGGTTGATTTAGAATGTCCTCCGGCTGACAGGATGAGAATGGTCATACCAAACCGTAGCAAGTCGCATTAAAGAATGACCGGACTCTTTGCATTTTAACTTACCAACACTTTTGTGATTACAGTAGACGTTTGTCGTAATTCCAACATAGAATTGGCTTGGATATTACATACACCTCAACTTCTCTTGTCTCCTGCACGCTCCGATGATTTTATCCCGTGAAGTTTGAAATGATTTAAATGATAGCAAAACATCGATTCTACTTCCGTCCGCTCCAAGACAGAGAGACCTCAGTCAATTGCTGAATCTTCAACGTATATCGACTTAAGCGGCCAACCTTCCATTTTCCTCATCTTCTCTTTCCTTAATACTTTTTTTCTGTTTGACAAAGCAGGCGATATCTTGTCTGTACCTTTCATGCAGTAATTTCATTAAAAAACCTAGTCGTACGTGTACGTACTCAGTCCATGTGGACATAATAAACGTTCGTGGAGGTGCACAATACAAATAATAGCCTCTCTACCTGTCTTGCCTGAAATAAGCTAAGTTTACTTTAGAAATTGAGAAAGTACGCAAAGAGCTACTTAGTATCATCCAAGACTTCGTTAGGAAGTTTGTCATGAACTAATGCAAGCGCATGAGTAAAGATACTATTTAAATTGTAATTTGCAATATCATTAGTCGTCAGCTGCAATCTGTATCATATTTTACAAGTTGGCTAGAAAAGAGCAACTCGCAAGAGTAGATAGACTTGCTCACATGACACTCGAATGACTCGAGTCGATTCGGCATTCCTACTTCACATGAGACGACAAAACTGAGACACGCTCTCCAATCCCTTGCTGTCTCCTTTTTTATAATGGCTGAAAAGGCCGACACTGCCATCCACTCATTGTCACTGCCATTAACTTTTAACACTGTCATGAACACAAAATGTAATTTGCTTGTTTTTGTTTGTCTCGGTTAAAAAATTATATTTACTCAAGTCTACACGCTTATATCAGCATAATTAACAAATACCAATATATATATAAACTATATAGTCTATATACTACTATATGAAGCATTGCCATACCTCTCAGTGTAACACAATTTTTTCCCGGTCTCGGACTTCTG
>JABASH010006037.1:0-11171 GCA_019776445.1 Tomocerus maximus
GATACAAGGGTTATGCTACTTTCCTTTGAAAGAGGAAACCTAACCAAAGAGACCACGAGAAAGTAGAACTTAGAAATCCCGAGTTAGACAGCCTCCCTTCTGTTCTATTGGTGCTCGTACTTCGTATTGTAGCACATCACATACGTCTCTTACTCTGGTAATAATAATATATTTCGAGAAACACACGTATACCTTGAGGTTCAGTTAGTTTAGTGAAGACAAGTCATTGAAAGTCGAACCTTTGTGCAAGAGGTCTACGACTACAATGCAATCGTCAATGTAGCAGGTCCAATGTAGAGGAACATTCGAAATCCTTTTTAATTTCACGTCATACCTATCTGACAAGATTTGATTAATCGTTTTCTTCTGCTCCTGACGTGAATGTCTTTTCAATATATATTACTGTTGCTCCAGTAAAGATTCTTTACTCCGTTGGCTGGAGACCATTTCATGCCATGTCATACCGTTGCGTACTATAACAAGGATTAACTACCGTCTGCCAGACTTATTTTGACTCACATTTCAAAAACACAACTTGTAACAGAGACTGAGGAATTCATATAAATAGTAAGATTAAATAAGCTTTCTTTCAAGATTAAACCAAGAAAAATCCTGGAGACAAATGAATTTGCTTTCTTCGTGAGAGATTTGATAAACGTATTCGTATTGCCACTTTCTTAGGTACAAGTAGACCAATCCAAAGAAGAAATCAACGGAAGAGATAAAACCCGAGAAAAATCGACACTACTACCCTGTCAGTAAATTGTACCTTCTAGGGGCTATGTTTCTCCTAATGTACATACATAAATATATATAGGCTAGTACATAGTAAGTGCTCTTCTGCATCTAAGAATTATGAACTTCATTCCAGATACTTCCCATAGAAATATGAGCACCTTGACGAGAGATGCTTTCTATCTCCTCCGGATATATCCAGCAGTAAAAGAGCGTACATTACTTATTACTACAACTCGGTTACATATAAAATATTATAGAGTAGCACATTGATAATACTCTTTCCTCAGGAGTGCTGTTGTGCAGAGAAGTGAACCATAGATGTATGTTTACTATGTTATGTAAAAAATAATATGTTTCTCCGTTAGAAGAAAGCAGTTAGCACAGGGAGGTTGAGTTGAGGTCGTTACTCGTTACTGCAGATAAATTCTTTGTCGATACACACAGAGAGAGAAGTCTTTCCACCAAAAGGTACTGATGTTATAGCGCATTAGAACTACCTATTGCTGTTTTATTGTTGGCGAAATGACTTTTGCAAAGTTGAGTGTCTGTGTAGGTAGACAAGAATAAAGTCATGTATCATAAACTAACTGCACTGCACCTCTTTTACTTCTACTACTTCTACCCTCAACCAAACCCGACTTTGTTTTACACTAACTCCAAGTGAGCACTAAAGGAAAATTACTTGTAATGGCTACTTCCGAAGGTATAATATTTTCAGTCCATATGCGACTCCCTAAATATTTCAACTTTCGAAACTCACTTAAATGTTCTCTCTATGTCTCTTGCAATTGCGACAACACAACTAGTAAAACTATACTATGTGTCCAACTTTCATATTTCGGTTACTTATTACTAGTCCTACTACTTCACCCTCTGTTTCCATTGACTTATGTATTTTTATGTATAGAGAACTTTTCTCATTGGCCAGTGAAGCTACGTAGAATGAAATTCTTCAAAAATAGTCATAAACCTGTCTCAGGTTTCACAATCTTAAAAACTATTATTCAACTACACATTAATAAACTTTGTCTTCTAATAAGATCTCTACTATTCTGCCCTCGTCTCTACAAATGGCTTTACTTAACGTTCTTGACACTTGCTTTGCATACACTTTGTTTTCCAAAGGAGATTCAACTAAAAATTGGGGTATGAATGATTCTATTAATTAACTCCTGACAGCTGCACACTCTTGGAGTCATTTTTTTCTACTGAAATTTTACTTATGCTCTGATTACTTTGAGTAAATATAACTTTCTTAGAATTGGTTTGTGACACGAACACATAGTCACACATTACGGTATGTTGGGCTGGAAATAGCTGAATTCGTACGCATTATATGTATATCTAAAGAATATTTGAATGTATATCTATCTAGATAAGTCAGAAATGAACAAGAGATATTACTCCTATAGACTCACACAGTCATAATTTAATTACAAGCATCAGAGAAGATCCTGTTGATATAAAAGTTAACTTTTGTGATTTCTCAACTGCTGCTCACACACTTTCTCCACAGCTTACCACGCAACCCACCAACTTCCTACTATTCGCAGAAACTATTTTCTATAGCTCAATACCCTTTCTATACAATCTATGGCCATTTTATTGTGCTTCGGAAACAGTCGTTCATTACACAGATATTACAGAGCTTGTATCGATATATGTATGTGACAATCGTCTGCTGGCGAATACTGCATGTTTACTTCTGTGTATTAGGCACATCACCAAGTAGACATAAGGGAAGTAGACTCATTTTTTAAGAAACGTCTACCTTACATCAAATAACAAGATCATCCCTTCCTACAATGTACTATAGCATTTCCTGGCTCCTACTACTACATTCACTGTCCATATAAATAATTTTGTCTCAATTTATATAGCAAGTCACTAACTACTATTAAGAACATTATGGCTTTTCCGGAAAATCGTTTTCTCCTCTTGTCATCAACAAGGACCACAAAACTCGGATGGCCATGGATCTTAAAAGCAAATGGTAGCTCTATGATATTGTGAACTCAACTGATGACCATTTATTCTCACTTAGGAAACCTGTACCATTGTCACGAGTTCAGAATCCTAAGTGCTCACTTCGCTACTCAATTTACGACTTGTCGTTAATGCTTCCCTTGCCATGTCCTCACTACAATACATTTCAAAACGTACAAATGCCCTTTTTATGGCTATAATATTTATTGCACAATTCTGTTCAATTATTGCGTGCTAAATTAAATATAGTCTATTAACTGCACTCAGGTACCATAAAGATTATGCATTCCTAGCAGAAACACCACGATTACCATATTTCTAGCATCCGTAGTAGAGCAAGTCCACAATAAATAACCTGCTACCACAATAAATAAGAGTCCGAAAACCATAAAGCGTTTTATACTGAGATATAAGCTGCCTTTTAGTAGTAATTACTAACCTAACTAACTGCGAACACGAACTCATGCTAGGAAAAGAAACCAATTTATTTCTCACACAATAAATAGAATTCCAAAGCAAAATAAATAGCATTTCATCAAGAACCTTTCATTTCCTATACGTAGACTGCAGGAAAGAATATGACACTTCGACACTTCCAATCCCAACTAGGGCATCAATAAGCAGAATTGTGGTTTATAATTTGCCAGAATCTCAGATAGATTCTATATTCACTACTTAGTAGTAGGTACCTACTTACGTAATTAACCATTTATTTATTTGATTTTATTCTTTGGAAAAATTAATGTGAAATTGTGAGCAATTAAGTTGTTTATGATTATAATATCATCATCACTTTTATTACTGTATCAGAATATAAGTAGGTATTTTGGTTTCTTCGTATTATTAGCAGGAACATAAAACATTGCCCGAATACTCATTGTTACCTGACTATATTGGTTAATATTATTAACGGATTAATGTTTCATCCTTTATCGACACCAATTGTGTCGTTTTAGTAGGACTTGTTAGAATAGGGTTGAATTTGTAGAGATATTTAATTGAATTTGAGTTAAGGAGTAAATAGATGGGAGGAAGATCGGGAAGAAAAGAAATAATGATGAATTGAATGAAGACGGAAGGATGCGGAAGCGGGTGAATAAGTGAGCGGAAGTGAAAGAAAGATCTAGTCAGCAGCAGATCTGAGAGGAGTCATCTCGGAGTGCCAATGCAGATGTAACGAAGAGTCTCTTCCTCAGAGTGCGTGAGAGGCAGGCGAGGTAGCTAAGTAAGACTACTTGAGTCCAAGTCGAAGTGCACGCAGTCGGAGCTGATTCCGTCTATTTCCGCGTCCTTTCTGAACTATCCATAATAAATGAGGCTGTCTATTCTTCACTTGAGCCTCGCCAATAGTCTCCAGTCAAGACAGCGAACTCTTCTCCACATCTCATCAGCTCCTCTCCTCATACATCGGCTTCGATGGGCTTAGCTTAACTTGCCTCCACACTCAACTCTCCAACTATCTTTTAGCCACTTCCCTTTACAACTATCCATTTGCAGTGGATGGATCTCAACTGAGCTTAACTAACGCTAACCGAACTATAGCAGGCTTCGTTTGAGCTGAATAGATCCAGCTATTGAATTTACAGTTTCCTGCCAAACTCAATCTTTTTGTGGGTCCACGTACTTATTTACGGGTTATCATCCACACGTAGCTACATCAAAAGTAATACACATTGTGAACACTGAATTTGGTATATCATAAATAAGGATGCGCATCTCCTCCACACAAACTTCCTCCTCCCACTGTGCTAGGGGAAATACATTACAAAATCTAACGGTGAAAGTAATTGCCTAAGAAAAAAAGATAAATTAACTAGAAATAGTTACTCCTGGGAAGTCTATGTTCGTAGAATCTCATTTGCATAATATTATGAATTAGTAATAACCTGAAATATCTGACGTTTGTACACTTTGTTGATGCAAAAAGGCGATATCGCACAAATATCATCAGCATCAACAAGAATTATATGCACACGCACGCGGAGTTCTATATTTGAAAATTCTCTTTCACTATCGAATCTCTTCAAATGCCTTTTGACATCCTCCATAGACCTGGTTTGACATGCAAGTTTCAGAAAAGTCGGACTCTATGGTTTCTAGATGGAAAGAGTACACAATGCAGTGAGTACATGTCTTTATCTTGATATTAACTATCCAAACATTTCAAAAGTTCTTTCTGCTCTTCAACTTTATCTGAAGTTACTGCATTTATTCTGTCACATCTTCTTACCTCTGTGTGAGTTGACTCTACAGTTGACACTGACAGTGTTCAATTTAGATAGTGATAATAAGTCCTTGCAAGTTCCTAGGAAAAGAAAATTCAGAACATAGGAGACCATGATCAGTAATAACAATTTGATTCTTTCTCGGAGAACTCTCCGAGTTATTTTAGACATTTGCTACTTCCAAGAGACTCTCCTCCATTTTACTCAACAAATAGACTCGAGCAGACTATATCTTCGTTTTCTAGCTGTTATTCTTCCGGAAGAATGGAATGTGACTGTACACCGTTTTGTGTATCATCTAACTATACAGTACATGAAGAATGAAGTCCATAGAAATGTAGTGGAGTCTGACGTGCATGTTATTTTACTCCACGCCAGTTCTCACCAGGCAAGTGTGAACAGAGCTACAGAATAAAAGGAATAGAAAATGTACTTTGCGTTTTACTGCTCGCATTTCCTGGCCGTGTCTCATTAAAAATTGAAAGATTCAAGACCTCACTTCACTCAAGACAATTCAGTTCAATTTCCTTTCAACTATATTCCGCCTTCGGCTTCCTTTATCGTTCCCTCCTAGATAGGCATAGTATGAACTCTCTAACAGATATGATCATGTAGACATAGCACCCTAGCAAAATCTTCCTTTTGATTGAAACTTTTCCAGGATTCTTCAACTGTTAGTAGTTTCGCAGCACCGAAGTGTTGAACTACATCGTAGCCATGTTTACATAGGTACCTAGTGGATTCGGGAATATAAGTAACTTTACTCTACGTATCCCGTACTATTCAATGTTAATCGAAACATCAAGTGTGAAAGGCAAGATCTAGAGGAATATTTTATAGGACGAACTTACTTAGCTTGCTACTATGACCTTTAGTATATCATGCCATTTCAAATATCTGTGAGACCGTTTTTCACGAAAATTAGTGAAAAGTAGAGTCACATAAATAAAACTGATGGCAAATTGGCAAACGTTGGCAATTACAATTGCAAATGGGACTTGCTTACCCTCCTTCGAGAAGAATTTTATTAATCGTGATTTTCACTCGCTCATTAGACCCCCCTTGGAAACGATAGACGCAAGTGAGATTCTTAACGCCACCTCTGCCAAAGAAAAAGACATTCCTGGGGGACGTGAAGCTGCCTGCTTGCACGGCTTTGTTAAGGCTTCGGAAAATTCGACTGCAGCTACTAGGCCGGGTTTCAGCTATCAATAGTTTCTTCTCCTGCTTCTCATTCCTAATCACCGGAAGGTTTACACGTGACGGCACAGACAATTGAGGCAACACCAATTGATCACCATCTTGACGAGTGTCCACGAATTCGTAGTACAATTTGAACTCCACGGGTCGAAGAACCGTACTCTGCTCGACGGATAATTTCAGACTCATGTGGGGTCCTGTTGAGATGTAGCTCTCCTCGGGGTGACATGCCCGTTGGGACGACTTCGCCGACGTGGACAGCATGAACTCACAGCTCTTCTTGATTGGCGTGTCTTCACATAAGTGAGTCAGCAACGTCGCGTTGTTGTACTTGTCTCCTGCAACACCAACAAACATGCCATTAACACCTTCACAAATCCCGGATTAATTTCTAAGCACCAACATATTTTCTACAGCAGTTGGCTATTTTTATCTTTTTATTGCGATTCATACCAAACCATCTCGTTTCGTTTCGTGAGTCTGTGCCAAAGCCAAAAAGATCATCTGCAATGTAGTACTAATCATTTTGTACAAAGCGAGAAAAATGTTTTAAGAAGATTAGTACGTATTCAATTTGACAAAATGAATAAAGTTTGGCTATTTGTTTCAGGAAATTATGTATCAACTCAATCAAGCGAGATTAAGTTAATTTATATGAAGAGAGTTCTCAGAGTAAAGCCAAGCCAAACATCATTAAAACCCGACAAACGAGGAAGTACTGCAAGAGGATTGTATTTTAAACCCCGGGTAGTGGCAATTCAAAATCCACTCCATTGAGAATAATTGCCTATACTGTGACAATTTAATTCCCTCAATTACCCTTCATTGTCGCTGACGTGTTCTACGAGTAGAATTATTTATTTACATACCATAATTCACCAACTACTAAGGTTTCCGCACCGCCTTCGCAAATACCATTACTACACATCATCCAGACATCGCTTACGAAGTACCAAATACATATATAGTTGAATATATATCATTTATATAGCTTAGAATATTACTTCCCTGTGTGCATTGAACATTGTATCTATACAGACAAAGCTGTCCAGCCTATGCACCTTAGCTTCTTAGGGCGTAAGAACTGGGATGACTACTGGGAAAGTAGCTTTCCAGAGCAATATAAAGTCTTAGGTGGGGGTTTAGGAATGCTATTGTATGTATTACATTCTTTATTGAGGTCATACATCCTAAATCCGCTTAGAGGAAGACAGGAGGCATTGACACATTTATAGGATTGATTGGACAGCCCATAAAACAGAAAAATCCACTATCTCTGTTCCAAGTCGAGTTCTGCAGACTCAGTCCCTATGCTTTTCTAAGACAGCAGACATTAGTGCGGGTCTGGAAATAATTTACTCGTGGTCCAGTTCAGTACACCGAGAAAGGGAGGGCAGATCAACCGCTAAGCTTTCATTTTTGATACAGAGTGAAAACTATCTCATAAAATGTTGTATACGTACCTTGCCAAATTTTACTTTGGAATTATACACGGAAGAACAAGCTAAAGGAACTAACATAACAGCTCAAGTGTAGTAATGTGCCACATTTCTGCAGATTTCCTTCTCAAGACAGGAGGGGAGAAGAAATCTGCAGTTAAAGCAAAGCGTCTCTTTCCCAGTCACATATCCGATAAATAGCACAGAGACATTTCAGTAACTGACTGACTCAATGAAAAATGCATAGAATTTTCCAAGCAATTTGCAATATTGAAAATCGCAGGCTTTCAATATTTACGGGCTTCCTACATTATATGGTTTGGATATGAAAGCCTTGGCAGCTGCACCTCACACTTGCATATAACAACCCGAGATCCAGATCCATGTTTGCGTACACATGATTGCATAAATTTTGAATACGTGTTGATAAAACTCGTCAAAACATGATTCTTGTTGAATTCTATATAAAAATTCAAAGTGAAGCACCTACCTATCATTCAGCAACTTACATTACTACCCCATATCATATGATCTTCGTCTGGGAAGGAAAAAAATCCAATTCAGAGGTAACTTAGCTGACTTATTTAGTTCCGTAGGTACTGGCTACATTTTCTATACAGACAGTTCTGGAGAGAAGTTCGCGTTTACTCATCTGTAGTCACTGTGACTACTTTACACTTACTTCGACTCGATCTCTGGAGAATTATCGCTATATAACAAGAAGATTCAAAGGAATCTTGTCTGAGAAATTCATGCCAAGCTCCCTGCTTACCTTATCTTCAAACATTGCCTGAAATACTACATAGAAACACTATTACATGATATGTGTAGGTGGTAAGTATTATAAAATATAGTTAGGATATAAAATATAGTGTCAGCTACCTCTGAGCTTCTGTTCTGCTTCATTTCGGTCAAAGTTTTACTCTTTATAAGAAAGAGGCTTGAGTAGCTACCGACAAGAAAAACAACTTTTAGCCAAATATCTCGAGTAGGTGAGCAGGAAGAGAAAATAAGACACTCAAGCTTGAAAACGAAGAGGAGATCCCGGATCAAGAAGTTACTCTAAAGACCCAGTCAAGTAAAGAAAGCAAAGTAAGATGCTTTTCTGACGTTTCCTTATTTCATTCACTTGTTAGTTTAATGCTCGTCTCGAACTAGCACAGAAGATAGTAAGATCTATCGTTGAAATCCCACTACCCGCGATAACTACCATATCCACGTTTATCCCTCCCTTCCCCAGCAGACAAGTTCGCTAATGGGAAAACAAGAACATCTCATGGAGAAAAACTACAAATTGATACAGTCTCTTCTCCTCCTTAGCTACTCCTCACTCATCGTTAAGTACAAAAAGCGAGATGCCTTATTTTTAAACAAACAAAGTGCAAACAAATCAACTACAGCATTTAGAAATGTACACAGAGTAAAACGTACCCAAAGTTCCTTGCCAGATCTGCAAGTAGGTGTTATTGCAATCTGGACTCCCAGGGATTTTATTCCCAGGAGAGCCAGAAGAGGAAGAATACCCTGAAGAACCAGTCGACCCTCCGCCACTACTGCCCGGAGCCCCACCAGCGACACTCTGGTACCCAGAACTTTCCTCCGCTCCTTTTCCGTGATGACCACCAATGAAGAATTTCAATAGAGAGATCCAGACGATTTCTCCAGGTGAACCTTCCAGAAAATACGTGCATGTTGTTCGGAATGGCAAAGAATGCTGAGGTGACGTGAGAAAACCACGCTTTTGCTGGAAACTCGAGATGGTGAAGTGGCAGTTGTGGTTTTCCACGTAAGAGTGGGAGCCAATGGCCAAGTACTTTATTTCGACGTCCACGTGGAAGCCCTAGAAATTCCAAAGACCCAACAATGTAAAATGCCAATTTTCCTAAGTAGAAAAATGGAAAAACTGTAAAATAATAACAGTAACTTGTCGCATTAGCATAGTAAGTCTTTGTTACTATACTTATAATTTATGATAATACATTATCTCACATAAAACAACATGAAATATCACACCAGCAAGCTCCGTCTGTATCTCTGTAGTATTTATTATTTCATATAATATTCGAGAATTACTGCTAGTATTATTTAAGAATAAGTTGTTTGCTTTGCCATATTTGCTTGGTAAAAGGCTCTCAGCGTAAATTGTAAGAAATTGTGGTTTGCTAGTGAAAGGAGAAAGTACAAAGAGCTACCCGGGAAATTCACGACTTCCAGTAGCCCGAATTACTTGACTAGGTATATCTTCTCTCCAACTCGAGAATGTTCCTGGGCTTATATAACTACGCACCCTGACATACAGAAACCCTATAGTTGAGCTCTAGTGCATTAGTTAAGCATAATAAAAATTTGCACTCGACATTTCTGACTAATAAACAAAGAATATGTGTAGTCGGGGTTCTTACTGCGCGAGAACTATTCCATAGCGACTTGCACTTGTACGCATAAATAGTCCGGACACGCTGCAGAGTTAGTATCGTTTAAGCAGCCCGATTCAATTTCCGTCTCACAAAGGCTGACTAAAGTACTTCAAAGCCAAACTTTTACAATACGCATAGTAGCTGCAGCCTTAGGAGAGTTGTCTGGGAAAGTAGAGAGCGGAAAGGAAGGATAGTAACCTTCATAACTCACTTGGGCTCTCTTCCCTTTCCTAACCAACGTAAATAGATGGGAAGAGGAGGTTCTCCTTCCTTACAGCATTAACTTTAATCTATGTGTGTGTGTGTGTCTTAAGTCTCTTAGGTAGGAGAGCATGCATCCTAATGGTTGCCACTGCACCCACCCACACATTTTGACTTACACCAAAATTAAACTTTAAACAAGCCATGCTGGCTCCTTTAAATCGACTCTCTCCTCCGTTGACTCACTATTGTCGAGCACACAAAGTTAAACTATACCTGACAAGAGTGGCTAATGCCGAGATAAACATACAATCCACTACTTAGACTTATATGTAACAAATACCACCCTTGTCACTCCTGTACAAGGTTGTCTCAGAAAGAGAATAAAACAAATCGTGGTCCTTAGTATTAAAGATAATGCTTCTCTATCTCCTATCCTTTCTCAGACTCAGAACACTATCTCTTTAATTCACTTCCACCCCTTGTCTACTTTGTCAAACATAATTCATCCGCATTTTCTGCAAGTGTAGCTATTATTGTTACTTATTGGACAGGAGCAAATTGACAATTAAATAAATGTGCGGTCCTACCAAATTTTGGTAATGTGCCCTGGCCCTAGTTTCAAATTGCAACAATGTTTACCTAGTGTTTGCCATTAATCTCCTACATTGTACTTATTCTGCAGTGCTAATTTGTAATGATCAGCAAAGAAACAATCTGAAATGGAAGTAGTAATCAGAAACTCTCAATTCTGTTTGGAAAGTATTCGTAAATGCCAATATAGACATGAACCTTAATTTAATGGAATATTGCAAATAAACTCCTCTGTAGCTATAATTATGTGTGTAATATTACGAGTGTGTCTGTACTCTGTACTACAGTAGCAGAAGTTATAGAATGAATGTTGATGATGAATGTTTATGTAGGTCGGTTGGGTCGCTACCTAAAACTAAATTATTGTCATG
>JABASH010006038.1:0-11170 GCA_019776445.1 Tomocerus maximus
TAATCTTGCTAACAAAGCTCATGGTTATTATTTATAGAAAAAAGCAAAATCGATTGCGTATCGTATAATCCTTAAAAATTAGTAAACAAAGGGCTAGAAAATATTGATATAGTTCTCGCTAATTCAACACATCCAGCGTATAAGCGCTAGATTCATCTCTCTATTGTATGCACATGGTTTAATTGAATATACATCTCAAAGTTTCTCGCTAGCAATTAAATTACATATCATTTACAGTTTTCGTAATATGATACTCTAACATGCTAAATATCTCGTAATAGCGTTAAAGCGTCAAATGTAATAGCAAAATTTGTTCCATTTCTACCTGACTGTCGCCAATAATATGTAAGCATAATAAAAGACTGCATATTATGTAGTAAGTCCAAGACCGTTCGATCTACAGAAACAGTGACAAGACAAGACAGCTCTTGTACTGACGTCAAGAAGTTTTCAATATATACTATTTGACTGTCATTCTCAGCTGTAGAGTCCAGTCAGTACTGTGTAGTCCTACTTAGATAAATGTACAATAATACCTCAGTCGTCTTCTTTATAAAAGACTGATTTTTTTTTTACAAAAGTGTGTATTTTATTATGCAAGGGAGGGGTAGGATTTCAAGTCCCAAGTCTACAGTTACGGATAATTTAACTGAACGCACAGCATACCAGTGATAATGGCAAAATAAAAGCTACACTTGGAAGCTGTGCATCAATTTGTGTTCCATATTTGCTCATGTAATCCACGTAGTCAGAAAATGAAATAGCATGGGTACGTGGTGATGTGGTACGTTTGTGCGTTCTATGCCAATTGGATTTCATTATCCGTATTTATTGTAGTACTAGTACCTAATATTGTTGTATCGACAAAATTGCATTGTGTCTCTCTCTTCTAGCCAATGTTTCAAGATTGGCATCAGTTGTCATTCCTTGCCGGTGTTAATAAAACAAAAAAGAGCAAAAAAAATTATGACGAATAAATTGTTAGACATAATTGGTTATTAGGAGTTATTTAGCAGATAAAAATAAATCATACATGCTGCTCATTATGTAAGAAATGAATTATTGTGTATCCAACTATTTAGATTTGCAACTAAAAAATTATATACTAATTACAATCAGTGGTCTCAGTCTTGGGACACAGGATTTGCTAGCGTTGTGTTACTGTATTGCCGTTTTGTTCATAAATTTAAACATTCAAATGAGTACAGCAGTAACACCCATGTAAAGCTAAGGTCTAAAGGAATACTAGGCACTTAAAGATTTGTAATTGTATCACATTTTTGCAGAGGTTGATATGCCGGACCGCCTACACCTTAGCACCTCCAGTTTGTACATGGGGCGTTATTGGTGTATAGGTATCAGGAATTATCCATTTATATCTTTATGTACACCTGTATACTTAATTAAGTCGTGTTAAACGTGGTTATAATTTATACAAGTTAGTTTAATTACAGAATACAATGCCGCTATGCGCTACCGTGTGTGTACACAAGAATTGGATTAGCCATTGAACTATTAATGACTTAATATCGCAACGGCAAACTAAATAATAATAATAAATATCATAATTCACCTACCAGAAAATTGTGTGCATTTTCTAAAAACTAATATTGTTGTTGATATTCATTTACATTTGCTTATAAGCTTTTAAAATACGATTGTTTGCACTTTACTTTAGATCCTTTGGAAATGGATGAACACTCGACATTAGAAAATGTTGAGACGGCTGGAACTGTTGCCAATATTAATAACGTGGAGAACTTTGGCACGGGAGACAACAATGTGGATTATGCAGCAATCGCGGCCGAAGCTATAAGTCTCAATCCCTCAGGGCTGGGAAGAAAAAGGGCTCCAATATGGAGACACTTCATTAGAAAACCTAAACCCGAGACGCCTGATCGACCCAATCGAAAATATTCTTTTATTGCGATTTGTAATAACTGTAAAGCAGAAGTTAGTGCTCAACCTAGACGGATGACATTGCACTTGAAAAAATGCTTAGCTGGAAAATTAAATACGAAATCCATAGGCAAATTAAAATCTGAAGCTGCCAATACTAAAGATTGTGTTACTCTGACAAAGAGTGAGCTATTAACTATTAGATTAAAACACGGCTATAGCCACTTCTAATTGGCTTTAGGAATGTTAATTGAGTTTTTTTCTGTAGCAGTTTTACTGGATGTGCCACAGTCCTCTGGCCAGATCAAAGCATCAAATGAAATGAAAAAGCCAACAAAAAAATTTAAACCTGCTAATCGTGCCTCAGGGATCATTGATAGTGCTAAACCTAACAACACAACCCCGAAGTCGAGTTTGGACAATGCGGAATTTACAAATGAAGTGTCTTTCCTCAATTCCAGCATACCCACTCCAGGTCCAGGTAAAAGGACCAGTACTGTTTGGCAGCATTATAATATAACCGAGGAAGTTAGGTATGGAAAAATGTGCATAACTGCTGCGGCATGCAAATACTGTGCCAAAGTTGTTAGTCCCAAGGCTGACAGAATGGCATTGCATTTGAAGAAGTGCACAGCTTTTAAGCCACAATAGTAAAGTTGGGGAATGGGGACCACTTGCTAGATTTTTTGAAATATATTTATGCGTACAAGATTAGAATTACGGATCTACTCTGCGTTCACAGAGAGAAAACTAGTTAATTATTTTTGTTTAGACCTTATGTTTCATTAGTTTAGTTTGAATAGCTCAATTTTTCTCTGAATTTCTTATTTACACTCTGTGTTTATTTTAATACTTTATCTAAAGAAGTCTTTTATTAGTATTCATAATTTAAACTTTGACCATAACATTAGCAGCCACTCGGATTCTACATTTTTCAACCGATATCTGTCGAATGTTTTCTACTGCATCCAGCATTCAAAACAACTTTCCTCCATTTTCATAATGATATCTCTCGCTAACGTTTGAAATCCGATTAACATGTAAAGTATAGATAGGGAACACCTCCGACTTTCTTTTGCTATCTCCTACAGCTTTCGGAGTTTCCAACCAATCACTCGAACTTGAAGCGAACTTGAAGCGTCAGGGGGTTTTCATTGAATATTATAATTTTGGACATCAATTAATTCTACTTGATTAAAATAATGTGAATGAAGTTATATTTCTTTGGTTAGTCAAATTGTTTATTAGGTATTTTTCTATTCAAAATTGTGATTTATTAAGTCATATTTTATGCAATTGCAAAATTCCTAATCTCTAGTAAATAATGTATTTACGTATTTATTTCGTAATCTACAATTATCTATCAATCGAATAAAGATTGTTAATGACTGTTTTTAGTGTAAATTGCAAATACTGCTGTCGTGATACTCATCATGGTTTCACTGTGATAGCTGAACTATAAAAATTAAGAAATTGTTTTCCTGTGTTGCTAACACTGAGCGTCAATACTGAGTATATGCTATTAATGTTAATTACTATTTAACAACTATACCTATAATTAAATATTGATTAACTTATTATGTAACTGAGAAATCGAAAATGTCATTTCGTTTCTTTAAATAAGCGTTAGTATTAAATTACCTTATCCTTACTAAAGTTAAAATATGGATATACAATTATAATGATGTGCAATAAAATTGTTAGTTGTTAATAAGATATTTGTGGTGACTACTTGTGTCAGTTTGTGCCGAATAGTCTCTACCTTGTGGAAATTGGTGTGAAATGTTTTACTAAGCGTTCCAGTTCCAGTTGTTTCACTTCATTATTTCCGAAAATTATTTCAATTTTCAATATCTTCTTTGTAGTATAAATAAAATTATATTATGATATGTTGATACTTATAGATATAATAAAAGTATATAATCCTAATTCATGTCTTAAATTATGTCCTTATTTTAAAGAAATAGGAAAATGTTTTTTCTGCATCTGCACCCAACCGTATTTTGTTTAAAATTCGGGTACTTGTGATAAAATACTTGATCTAAAATATAGTGACATTGATATTATGATGGCGTAATAAATCATTGCAGTAGGAATTCCCGTAGAGGTAGCTAATTTTGCTGCATTTATAATATGACAAAATCGTTGCGATTTGCTTTGTATTCCTTGCTTCAACCTTCCGTGCAAGGTTTACATACATGATCTCAAGTACTGTGAAAGTGCATTGAAAAAAATTGTATAATTGCAATTTATAAATACATGGATTCACTTTCAGTGACAAATAAAACGCTGTTGAAAATTATCAAAGTATGGCACTTGTAAATAGCTTGTTCTATCTGCAATACCATGACTGTGCTAATACTGCACCTACGTGGAAATTCTGGAAATGTAAAAACTATAAAATATGCATGAAAGTATGAAGTGGAAGCTAAACAGCAAGTCATGTACATTTTGTGTGTTGTGTACCATAATATCTATCTTTCTAGGTACAGTCAGAGTATGTAGGACAGGGAAAGATATAAAATCAACCGTGGTTGTCATTATGCGGTGACCTTGGCCTTGAGGAATAAAAAGCCCACTTTATAATGGATATATCCAATATACCTATCTACTTGTTGAAATAGTATTACATAAGCACACATTAGTAACTTATTAGTATGCTGTGCTCATAATATTATTATATCCTACATACATGTACATGGTTTTATATGTATTAATAAGTGACGGGTTTTTTTGTAAGTTGCTACTCCAACATCAAAAATCTGCCGACTGTCAGACAGACTTTTGCTTTGGTGTAGTACTCAAAGTCTTTCTTTCGCAAAAAACTTTGAGCATTCTTCATCAGACCATCAATTCAATCAGTAGATAAAGAAGAACAGAAATTCTTCGGTAAGGAAGTCCTGAAATTAACACAAAAATTGTTACTGCTAACTTATTGATATTTTAATTTGCATTTTCTATGAATATTTTTGTTTTTTTTATCTTAGGTCACCTTAAATAGCTCCACAATCTTCAACTCCCCCAACAATATAATGGCAGAAAGAAAATGTCACAAGTTTGTAACTCCTGCTGACAGTATGCGGGATCCTAAGGAAAAAACCATTTACACAGTTTGCATTGAGCCCAAGAAGAAAAAGCCGGATTTTCTTGCCGTGGTCGATGTAGATCCTGAAAGCAGCACTTATCTTAAGGCAGGCAACTTTTTTATCTTTTAAGAATAATTGACATCAATACTGTTACTATTACTATGCATGGACAGATTTGTGACGATTTAAGATTATAATTTGTGCCACAGGTTGTGAACAAGTGTTTGATGCCAAATCTTGGTGATGAGCTGCACAATTTCGGTTGGAACTCTTGCGTGAGTTGTCCAGCTGGAAGTGACATCAAGAGAGACAAACTAATTTTACCGTGTTTCGTCAGCGACCGAATTTACATTGTAAACGTCACAGGGGAAAGGGAATTGTCTCTGTTTCACACAATCGAGCCTCAGGAGTTGTATGACCGAAAACTGTCCATGCCTCACTCAGTACATTGTCATCGAGACGGAGAGGTTCTCGTTTCGACTATAGGCGACGGCCCTGAAGGAAATGCCAAAGGAGCTTTTCTAGTTTTGGACGCTAAGACATTCAAGATAAAAGGTTCGCTAAGAACAACATTTATACAAAAATATTACAAATATCTTCCTTGGGTTACGCTATTCTATTGTATGGCTGCAGGAGTCGTAGAGGATCCTTCTTGCAAATTCGGATATGACTTCTGGTATCAATACAAATGCAATACTATGATTTCTTCTCAGTCTGGACCACCAAAGTCAATCAAAAATTTTGAAGGATTTTACGGAGCTATCGAACAAGGTAACACATTTACTTCTAAGAGGAATTAAAAATAAATCTAAGATATCATCGAAATGACACTTTCATAGGTAAATTTGGATCGAGTCTTGATATCTGGGACCTGGAAACACGGAAATGGCAATATAGCATCAACTTAGGCATGGAAGGGTACACTCCCCTTCAATTGCGATTCCTGCATGACCCGAATGCCGCCGAAGGCTACGTTGCATGCGCTGTGGCTTCGAACATCTTCCGATTCTACAGAGACAACGATGAGAAATGGAAATGTCACAAGGTGATTGACATAGATGCCTACGAAGTCACAGGCTGGAGGGTGGAACGACCTATGATGAGTGGTAAGTTTTATTTTTATTTTAAACGTAAAATAAGTTCGGACCTGGAGATCAGAATTTCAGCAATTGCTTGCCAATAAAACTTTTAACTGAGAATTGATTTCTAATGACGTATTTCTTGTAAATTAGCGTTGACGACTGACATCCTCACCTCCCTTTGTGACAACTTCCTATTTCTAAGCAATTGGCTGCATGGAGATATTCGATGTTACAATATCAAAAATAAATCTGAGCCCAAACTTGTCAGTCAAGTGTACATTGGAGGAGCCATCCATGAGAAAAGTGGAGTTCAAGTCACGAAACCTGAAAACTTTGTGGTGAGTTATTTTTAACGATTTATTGTCAGCATTTATATAAATTGTATTAAATCGAGTGTTTCTATTTCTTCAGCCACCAAAACAATTGGTGGTTAAAGGTAAAACCGTCCAAGGAGGAGCTCAAAGAATCCAACTGAGCAAAGACGGACGACGCCTTTATGTCACAACTTCTGCTTTGAGCATCTGGGACAAATTTTTTTATCCTGATTTAATTAAGTAAGATACTCAAATGTTTTCTGCTCAACTTAATCTTTTAAATAATTAAATATGTTTTCAATTTTATTTAATATTCAACATTTGAAAATTATATATTTATTGTCCTTAGGGAGGGTGCTTGTATGTTGAAACTGGATGTGGACGCTGAAGGAAACATGACTCTGGATGAAAATTTTCTTGTAGATTTTAATGACGAAGATGGTACTTCCTACTTGGCTCATGAAATCAGATTCCCTGGAGGTGACTGCACATCCGATATTTACGTTTCCGAATAGTTCAAGTCTACAGGATACATTTAACTAAATATTTAACAATACCTACCTATGTTATGTAATTATTAACATTTGGTAATTAATCATCAAGTTACAATATATTTTTAATGTAATGTATATAATATAATATTATAATAATCATCAAGATGGGGACCTTAATTGTTTATTGTTTGGAAAATATTATAATGAAACTTGGGCTTTGGTTACAACTTCAAACTGTCATAACTATCTCATTTTATTTAATAAATGAATATTTTCATGAAATAAGATTAATTGTTTAATAAATGGTTATTTTATTTAATTATTGGAGTTTTTAAATAAATTAGGACATAATTTCAGCTTGATCTTAGTAAGTTTTGTCATGTTCCAGTTTATACAGTTATACCATGATCATTAGTACACTGGCCTGCTATACTCGTTCGTACTCTCATGAACGTAGAATGTACACCCGGGAAAATATGCTCAGTCAATTTAGATGTAGGGTAAATATTTACAGTTTTCTTATCATCAACTTAAAAAACCTCAAAAAAGAACTTTTTTGTCGAAAATTTTGATAGGTTTCTTCTAGGATTTTGGTGTAGGACCAATATTGAATAAACTCCAATAACTAGTATTACCATTTCACGATTATTAGTCCGCAAATCGTCAATTGAGTTTATTACTTAACTAAAGATATAACTTTAGGAAAATGTCAGTTTCATTAGAAAGCTTGGACACGGGAAATGTCACTTTCCCTGAGATTAATGTCGACAGTGACGACGAAGACGAAACCGAAGTTTCAATTTGTATAATTTGCGCTAAAAGTATTTCTTCAGATCCAGACCCGAAAACGAATAATCGCGAAAGTTTATTAGACATTTGCTGTAAGCTATTGCGGATTGAATTGACAGACGAGTTAATTGTTCTGTGGAACAACAGCAAAAGATTATCAATTTGCGAAATCTGTGAAAGTTTACTAAAATCTTTCATGATGTTGTATGACCAGTATATGAACATCAGAACTTCGCTAAGAAAAATGGAAAATAATGCAAAAATGCAGATTATAAATTCTCAGACAATATTCCAGTTGTCGGGAGGAGTGTGTGAGAAAAACGACGAACTTCTTTTCACGCGTTTAACTGATCAGGCACTTAAAGGTTTCAAAAATTATATAATTGATTATACAATTTTGAATATCCGTGAGAAACCCTAATTTGGATTCTATAGATTTTAATCCAATCCTTCAATTGCCCAAAATCGATTCTGGCGGCTCTGATAACCCAGAAAAATGGAAGAGTAAAGGACGGAAGCGTAAATGTCAACGAAACGGAAGACAAATCCGGGCAGCGGGGTCCTTACCCAAAGATTTGGTCATTAAAGAAGAGATAATAGAATTTTCAGAAAATATTAACGATGGTGATTTACATAACGATTTTGACCTGTCGCCGCATTTTGGGATTGACGGTAAAAAAGTAAATGTTAATATTTTTTAAATGTGTTAGTTATAAAATTATTATGACCGCATATGAATAGTTGACAGTACCATATCCTGATCATAGGATTATGGCTCCATTTCCAAATTTCATTTCTTCGTTTTTGAATTTTTCTCTACTTTATTGCTTAGGGGGCGAAGTTGACAGTAAAACTGAAAGACTTGATTTACCGTTCGATTATGATGAGGATTCCCACCAATTCGGTGCTGAGGATATTTATTCGGATTCTGACCATAAATCACTTGAAAGGTAATATAGTCATAGAAAGGTGTACTTGACCTCTCCTTGAATCTGAAAAGCGTCTGTCTAATTGAAAAATAATAATTTATTTAGAAAACCGGACGATAATGAGTTGAAATCAAAATCAAGTTCGGAAAAACGAAAACCGAGAAAAAGGAGCAAGAGGACTAAAATAACGTGTCCAATCGCAGCCAGGGAAGCTAGAAACGCCAAACGCCGCAAAAAACATCTTATAATTGAAAGGTTACCTCAGGTTGGCTCAGGTTCTTATTCTTTTAGGACAATAAAATATAGCTTTGATGAAACAGCGAAGCTATACCAATGCGGGTCTTGTAGAGCTCGACGGAAAAATCATACGGAGATGCGATGTCACATATCGGACTTACATCCTGGTAAAACTTCTATTTATTACGATTAAAATGAACTATTTCTTTTTGAGATCACGAGCGTCCGGCATTTGAAATCTTTGGACCCAGAGTCAGAGTACGAAATCTAAATTCTCTAGTAATTCTAATTTCGATGATATATTATGGAGGTAACCTAGTTTTGTTTGCTGATATTTAAATGAGAATGAAGGTATCATCCCTCCAGGATCTGCAAATGCCCGACTGGCGTGATTTAAAGTTACTTTTATTTAACCATTTAAAGTGTGTTCGCATTTCCCAACCTTAACCTAACCTTTCTATGGCTAATTTGTGTTCTAATGATATTTAGTTGAGGGATACGGAAAATGGTCTTACAATGGAGTGAAATATTCTCTTGACAAGGAAAGTGGGCGTGTCAAGTGTGAATTGTGCAGCAAAACTTTCATATCTCGTTGTGCCATTTCTAAACATATAAGAGGATGGCACAATGGTAAGCAGTCTATCTGTATTCTAAAATCGTACAATTATGATCTTTTATTATTTTTAGTAATTTGTAATTTGAATGTTTATTAAGACCAAGGTGAGATTTTGACAATTAAAGGAAAAATTAAAACCAAAAACCGCAAGAATCCACCGGTGCAATTAGAAGAAGGCAAGTGGCTGTTCAAAGGAGTAGAATTTAGCCAAGACAAATCTACCGGGTATTATCACTGTGGTCGTTGTGGACGAGTGCGGAAGAGGAAGGGGTCGATAGTTCTGCACATTATGGAATCTCACGATGGTACTGAATTGCACAAAATTTCTTTTTTGGTCCACAATTTATGACCACAGACTTTTATTTAAAACAGTTGACGGGAAAAAGGAGAACCAATGTGAGCAGTGTCACCAGGCTTTCGATACAAAATACCGTCTTAAGGTACACATGGACATACACATACCGAAGTCTCACCAGTGTGAGCAGTGTGGTCAGATCTTTCAGCAGAGAACTAATCTGTTCAGACATATTGCAAGAATCCACAAGCAAGTACGTCCTTTCATCTGCGAAGTATGCGGAAAGTCATTCTTCTCTCGAAAGGATTGTCGGGTCCATCTTCGCACCCACACCAAAGAAAAGCCATATTTATGCCAAGTCCCGAATTGCGGAATGTCCTTTTCTCTTTTGGCATCTAAACGAAAGCACGAGTGCAGAGTCCATCCTAATAGCAGCACTGATAATGTTGGCGCTGTAAGTAATAATTTGGAATTCAGTCAATTAACTGAATCACTGAATCAGACAATTTCCTCTAATTTCCAAATAAATAGTCACTGATGTTTGAATGCAGAAATATTTTATATTGGGATGTTGATTATGTAGAGTTTAGACTACAACCTATAGAGTTAGAAATTCATTTCACAGTTACATTCATACTTTTTATTTTATTATTATGTTTTTATTATAATTCATAATTATCTCACTACTACTTCTTGTGAAAGTGAATCTTGGTGATTGTTCTTTGTCATCAACTGTAAATGGTTGTGTATCACTTTTAATGAGAAAGAAGTATTAAAAGTTTTTTCACTCAAAATCTTTTTTCAAAGTGAATATGATTTTAAACTAGCCTAGGTGTCCTATTGGCATTTATTACCTACACGTTTACCATAATAGTTAGATCTTATTCCGATGTCCTCTGTGCCCCACCCCCACCCCGGACATGAACTTACTTTATCTTACCACAACTTGCTAAACTTCTTAGCATATTTTAATCAAAATTCTAAACGAATTTTTGTAAAACCTGAAGATAAGAAATGGAAGGATGAACTTTGCCGCTGAATATTAAGCAATATTATTGATAATATTGCTTAATATTATGTATTCGAAAATCTAAGTGGTAGGGCAATAGATAAGAAAGACTTCGATGATATTATGTTAGCGAAAGCATATTGGCAACTAACAACCCGGTATTTTAGTTAGTCGCAGAGTGTACAAATTTTATTATTCGGAGCAGTAAATTGTAATTTTTGAATAATCAGTTCTATCATTGCATACGATAATTACCAATACATTTTAAAGCAAATAAAATCTTAACAATTTGTAATTTTTGTGTTATCTTCTCGAGTATTTTGTTATTAAGATTATTTTTTTCGAAACATAATAATATATGCTTAAAACTAAAATATTATTTACTATACCTCTATAGATTCATTATTCCTCTGGCCCTAT